>JANRGW010001494.1:0-54338 GCA_024733675.1 Psilopsiagon aymara | reverse complement strand
TCCCTGCCCATGGCAGGGGGGTTGGAACTAGATGATCTTAAGGTCCTTTCCAACCCTAACTATTCTGTGATTCTATGTTTACACCAGCTTAATTGGTTTGTTAGCACCACAGACATAACAATCATCCTGTCCTTCTACTTATCAGTTAGCTTAACTGCAGCCCATCCTGGATACCTGCCATTCCAGATATTCCTTATATTTAAGTCCTGTTCTATCCTGTTTTTCTTACACTCATTTTGTACTAAGTTCATAAGGGCCTAAAACTACATCTACTACAATGGTTTATATTTTTACAAGAATTCTCAGTATGTTCCCTAGTTGTACTTTTTTTTTCTGTGAGTCATGTACCTCAGTAATTGTCCATTGCTACTGTTACAGAGCCATCAAACTTATCATTAAGTAAAACTGATTGTAAAGGTTTATATATTTAATTTTGTGATTTTGTGCCCCTCTTGCCTCACAAACAGGGCCTTAGATTATGCAATCCATGACTGTCTCAAGCCAAGTCTTCACTACGGGCAGTGGGGGAGATTCTAACATATCGTTCAGCATCCTATTCCAATATTTGTTAGTTCATATGAGGGAGAATTTTTTTCTTATAACCAGGTGGAATTTCTCCTGAAGAAACTTGTGCCTGTTGCCTTTTATTCTGTCCCCATGCATCCCTGTGCAAAGAGTATATTTTCTTTAATGGCCTTTTAGATAACAAAGGTCTGTGATTAGCTTCCTTCTTGAAGGTACTGTTTCTAGGTCAAAAATAACCAGTCCCTTTAGTCTTTTTTTTTGCCTATCAAGTTCTTCAGTCTTCTTGGTGGTCTTCCACTGGACGCATTCCAAGTTATCAATCTATGGGAATTAGTGACAAAATTAGTTCATATTTGCACTTAAAAGCAGCTATCCTAAAAAATAGCATTCTACTAAAAGAATCTTGTTTTTCTATTATATTCTACTGATACGAACTTGATATTTTGCTCTGTTTTGGTTTAGGTTGGGTTGGGTTTTTCCTCCTATCAGGCATTACTACCAGCAATAATTTTGGAGTAAAATACTTGTAAGGACCCTGAGGGGGACCCTTCCTGGTGCTCCCCAGCTCTACCTAAGAAAAGTCAAAAATGAAAGACCTTTTTAATATGGAATATTTCAGTGAGATTTTCTTTAGCAATACTGGAATTAGTTAACTGTTCCATAAGCTCTTGGTATACTACTAAGATCTAATTTTTTGGATTCTACATTGTATTCTCTTTATTATTTTGAAATGTGTCATTGCTGTGCAGTGCAAGCAATAGCAATGAAAGAATCTATTGAGACATGCAGTCTGAATAAACTCGTATGTTATCCAGAAATCATTTCTGAATAGCTGCAACTGTTAGATGTAAACAGATTACTTTTTCTAAAGAGCTTTTATTTTAATTTGCAACTCAAAAGAAATGAGGCTAAACTTCGAACTTACCTCCTTTTACTTTTGGGAAGCAAGTACAGCTGAAATATATTCACAATTTCGCTGATAGTGGGGTTCTATTTTTCACAACCTAGTTAAATCCAGAAAAGGTGAAGCTTTTATAAGAAAAATTTACAATTATTACTTCAAAGGATAAATTTTCCAAACGACAGTGATCACAAAAATGCAATAAACAGAGTGATTCCTTAAAAAATAACAATAATAGTAATTAAAAAGATCACTTTCTTTAGTTGAATACTAAAAAAGGAAATACTAAAGGAAAAATAAAAAAAGTTGTATGTTAAATTTGCACTTTTCTGCAACTACAATACAATTCATTCTATACATCTATGCATACATATACACACATGTAGCTATGTTGGGTTTTTTTAAATATATTTCACATATAAGAACTGTGGCGAAAATGCCAGTGGAACTTCAGTCCTTCATTATATTTTGGACACAGGTAGCCAGTCACCCATGCAGGTGGCAGCTAACTGATACTAAGATTGTATGGCAGGGTTCTCAGATCCTTAAAATAATTAGGGACAGACTCAATAAGTCCAGGAAAAGGAATTATTGATATTAATTAATCGTCATATTTATTTAATTTTCTTTTTTTACAATTTTGCAACTTTCATCTTATCTGTAAACTCTTCTAATTTTAAATAAACTTATGTGAAGAGATGTGTAAATCATTGTCTGAGGAAGTACTTCCAAAATCCAGTGGAAACAGTTTATTTTTTTCATTTACTTCATCTTTGTAATGCTGTTAGAATCAACACAGAGCCATTAGGGGCAGTGCAGAGTTAGATTAACTGTCTTGTGAGCAACTACTTGAATTCAGAAGGGTTATAAAAAAATGTCTTAAAGGATACAGGAATTATTTCTAATTTTCAATAAAGAAAGCAAAACGTTTATGCAGACTACTTGCTATATGTCTGAGAGATTTTTCCTATGCTCAGTAAAAGCTAAATAAAAATATGTCTGCACCCTGCATCACTTTAAAGGTTGCAGTGACTGAGAACAAATCTTCATGTGATTCACACACAGTCAGAGGCATCACAGATAAAAGAGACAGGGAACTTGTGATATGTATAGAGATAAAAACCACAGGTAATGTAGTGGAAGCACAAATGGGGATATTGAAGAGGAAAATGTGGTATTGAGGTCCAGAGGCAAATATAAATTACTGGGTAAAGAAATCACATCAGAATTTTTTTGACTGTGCAGAACACAACTCATAACTCTACCACAGTGTACAGACAAAGGACATGTGCTTTACGTGCCAGCTCTGCCCCAACGGATGGATTCACATGTTCAGATAGAGCAGCGGATTGTGTCTAGAACATTGTTTATCTCCTCCTGACTCTTTCCACATACAGATACAGGCTGCAAGAGTCATACAATTTCTTAATTATAGATTAATTTTGTACTCAATGTTAGTCTCACCCGTGATTTCAATGACATTAGCTATTGCTCATAAATGAAGACCTTTTATGTTCTCCTACCTCCCTGTTTTCAGGGTTCTGGTCTGGCTTTGAACAGACTTCACTGGAGTAGTCCTCTGAGGGGTAAAAGTGGTGTAGGTTGGGTGGAAATTTTCACTTTGTTTCTAGATGCTAATGTGAGGGAAGGAACAAGTCTTGATCCAGCAGCAGACGGATCATCCTGTGCTCAGTATTGATCAAATAAACATGCTTTGTGAAAGTGCAATACAACTGTATGGCAATTTTCACGTATGCAAAAACCTTTTTTTTAAGATTACAGACTTGGACTTGAGAAAGTCTATTTTACTATGTCAGAAAAAATTAACTTGAATATTCTGATATTCCGTAGTGAGGTGGTTCTGGTTTTGATCAATGGTATTTTAATCCTTCACACCTTAATTAATATTAATTAGAGCTTGGTTTGTAAAACTGCTGCATGTATTTTGTATGTGAATTAAGAAATGACCTTTCTTTTTTTTCAGTCAAGACTTGTGGATCCAATCTCCAGGGACCTGGAGGTACTTTCACATCACCCAATTTTCCATTCCAGTATGACAGCAATGCTCAATGTGTGTGGGTCATCACAGCTATCAATACTAATAAAGTAAGTTTAAAATTCTAGCTTTGCTTTAAAATGAAACACTAAAAGTACATGTAGACCATGACATTTTTCACTAGTATCATTTATCTTTACAGTCTGGATGCTGCATTTGGTGCATTTAAGACTTTTCTAAGATATGGCTGATGTTGGATTTCTAGCTTCTAATTTTTGTCTTATATTCCTATCTATGTATCACATTCCATTAACTGATCAGAGAGGCCTAGAGGGCCTACACCTTTATATCTGAGATTATCAGAGAACTCAGTAAAAGTCCAATTGCATTTCAGAAGCCATTTATCTACACTGATGCAGTTCTGTCTCTAGTCTTACAAAGTCCTGTGTGGAGGCCATCCTTATGTTCCATTTTGAAAGAAGAAAAAAAGATTGTTTAGTCAAGTGATTAAGATATTCATAATGAAGATGGCAATGTGTTTAGGGGCAGACAGAGGGCTGTTTGTTGGGTTTATCCTTTTTCTGAGGATAGCTAATCAAATTTACACAATTTAAGAATAGTCAATTTAAAGATTATGTGTCATTAGTCCTTGAAAGATGATTCAGTCCCTCCTAGGAGATATTGGGGTGGTTGAAATTCCATGTGAGGATTAGTACCTGCAGTTGTGAGCTTATCTAACTGTATATGATGGAGAAAGTTCATGAAGAGTTTTCCTATGTCTAGATTGTCTTAACATGGTTTACACGCATTTTTTATATATGTCAAGAAAGTGATTTTTGCCACCATTTTACTCATGGCTACTGTGGAATCAATCTGGTAATCACAAAGAACAAAACTATAGTTCTAGAGATCTGCCTGAAAGAATATTCAAGAAATGAAAGATATACACAGATTTGAAGATGATAAATCTGCAAATGACCTGTTTGACAGATGGAGTGAAATCATATATCGATTCTCCATTATAGGTGCCCTTACATTACGTTTCTTGAAATGCTGTAGATATTTTGCCAATGGTCAATATAATTCTTTCATTGTTAGCTACCTAAAACCCCAGCTTGACCAAATTGGCCTCTTTGTTAATGAAGTAAGACAACTGTTTCCAGAACTGCACCAAGGGAGTATCTTAATTCCTTTTCATTTGTTACTAGGTGAAGTTTGAAAATTGCACAATATCTTCCACTTCACCTAACATAAAAAGCTTTTGTTTGTTAGACAGCTCATGCTCTGGTTTGTTAGGTTTTTTTTTGCCATGTATGATATTCACAGAGCTGAATCAGATCTCTTAGGCAGTAATTGCTAGATAATTGCTATCATAACACAAGCATGCTAAAACTAGTTTAGGCCAAACGAAAGCCAAATAATTCTGAGATGCTCATTGTCAGGTCAATACAAACCCTCTGGGATTTTTATTACTAATGGCAAAAATGTTATTTGCTGTTCTACATTAAAGCCTAGTTCATGTTGTTTGTTTAAATAGCATGTGGGATAAGAAAACTGAAGTTGTGACTTGCTTTTGCACTTTAGAAGATGGGTTACGAAATTGCAAGTTTAAATTTAACCACAGGCTAAAATATCAGTGAAATCTGATAAAGTTAACCAAAGTTCAAGTCTTATGAATTATATTTGCTGATTTTTTTTTCTCATCCAGAGTGACAGAAACGCTGTGGAAAACGTCAGTGCTAGAATGATAGCCTTTCTGACAGATCTCAGCCATGTTCACACTGCATATTGCTCTCCACCATGCATTAGGAAAGGCAAAAAATAAGCAAAAAGATTCCTGTCAAAAAAGAATCAAGCTCCTTTCTAAAACTGTAAAGAGGAATTAAACATATTAAATCACTGTTAAATCTAGATTGATCGGAAAACTAGATCTTAGATCTGTTACTTTATATGGCGGGATTTCTTTTTTAAAAAGAGAAATTTTACATGATTAAATGGTTGTTTTTTTTTTTTTTTTTTTGTTTGTCATCAAAATACTTAACTTTTAAGTTCAGTGCATATCAAGCATAAAAGTATTCTTACTACCTGCATAAATCTATTCTTTAGGATATAGTCTTTAGAATACAGGTTTAAAAACTTTTCCAGTCTTCACTTTCTATTCTTTTATTGTATTTTAAAGTACTTTGGAAATAAGTAATAATGTATGCCTGAGAACTGGGAGATAGTTGGGTTTGGGGTTTAGGTTTGGTTTGTTTGGTTGATCTTAAACAATTTTTGGTTGTTTTTTTTTTTTTTTTTTTTTTTTGTGGATGTCAAGTATCTGTTAGGAAAGCTATAATCTAAATTCTGTTGTAGTGGCAGAGCTTACTGAAAATTCATGACACCTGTTTCCAGCTGCTGTAGTCCTTTACTTTCTAATAAACTGTTGAAACAGTTACAAGTATCTGGGAAATCCCTCAAGTATTTTCTGCAAGTCTGAAGTTTACTAATGGAATAACTTGCAACTGCTACTGAATTTATAATAAATATGGTTCTCATTTAATCACTCTGTATTCAGATATTCTAGATTTTTTTAAAAATTTACCTTCCATTCTTTCCTTCCTCCTTCCTTATGTTGCGATATTTCTGTTTCCCTTCTGCAAAAAATGTAATCTTTTCATTTCTGTGTTTTTGTGCTTTTTTAGGACAAGTCAAAAAAAAGCAAAACAAATTGAGCAAGAAGCTGAGTGTTTGCACTTAATTTACCACAGATGTGCTATTTTGGTAACCATGTCAAAACTGTCAGTGGAACATTTCCAAAGCTTGGCATTAAGCCTAAACTCAGGTGTCATCCATATTTATTACTGTTAAGAGTATAAATCTCAAGCAGACTGGGTGCTTTAGAATGAACTCAAACATTCATTTCATGATGTTTGTTTTGGTCAGGCCTGTTGGAATAAACTACACTGCAGCTCTTTTTACAATCAAATGTCTCAAACCTGGGTTTTCCAAAACCTGTCATGAAGATGTACTGTGGGTGTTACAGTTGGATAAATGTCGAGAAAATATGAGCATGCTTAAGCTCATTCTTAGCTATACATTTTTAGCCACAACCGTGTTTTTCAATCATGGAGATTAAAAAAGCTGGTACTGCATTTATTGATAGGAGAGAATGTATTTTTATTCTATACGAAACTAGAAAGTGTAAAAATATTTCAGTTCTGTGTAGAACAGCTATTTTTAAGGCAGAAAGTTAACAGGTTTGGCTGTGAGGGGATAGAATCATTGTTGAATGAGAGAATTTGCAGTCAGGTGGTATGTGCATGTGCTTTGGGTTAAACATTGAAAAAAACAGTATACTAGACATGGAGAAAAATAAAGCAAATGCAATTGCAGAGGAGAAAAATGACTTGTCCTCTCATACTGCTATTTGACTGTCATTCTACTTTCATCATGAAAGGAGGACAGGTCTATTTTCTTAATTATTGTAGATTTTATCTCACTCGATATTTTCCTGACATTTCTGAGTGATGTTGCTCACTCTGAAAATATGATCTACCTATAGGAAATGGGTGAGAGATTCTACCTATTGCAATAAGTGCAACAGAAGTGATTACTTTCAGCCATCAGCAATTTTAGATTCTAGCCATATCTGAATTTCTGATATTAACTCCACACCTTTAATTAAAAGTTCATATAGAATTAAAGGCTGAATCAGAGTTTTAGCTCTGTTTTAATTTCTGTTAAGTTCCTAAAATTGGTCTAAGTTACAAAGATATTTTCTTATTTGTACTTACAATGTATATGCACACCCAAGCTAGAACTTTTTAAAAGACATATGCATGTGACCCAGAGACTTTGATAGGAAATTTTCAGTGCTTTCACTGTGAGCAATTGAGACATTTCAGTCTTTTTTGTTTGGTGAATTTTTGGCACAGTAATTTTCCTCCACAGTTGAGTTCACTTGGTTGGTCTTGTGAGTGATCTTTATAACAAATTGTTCTGCTCAAAGTGTACCTTTTTCCGATCTCTGACTGAGAAATGGAGCTGCTTTTTGTCTTCTAAGAAGTGACTGCTTTAAAGGCTGATGGTACAGTTCTGTGGTGGGTTAGCCTTGGCTGGCTGACATGCCCACCAGGCTGACCTCTCACTCTCTGCAATAGGACATAGGTAGAAAATATGATGAAAAATCTCATGGATCAAGATAAGAGCAGGCAGATCACTCATTAGTCACTGTCATTTGCAAAACAGACTTGGGGAAATAAATTTATTGCCATTAAGGAGGATAATTTGGAGGATAAATAGTATAAGAAGGAGAAGTAAGAACAAAGCAAAAACAACACCTTCTTCTAGCCTCTCTCTTCTTACCAGAGGGGCTTTCCAAATTCCCTACCTCCTCCCCTTAGTCAGAGCAGGGAGAATGGGGAAGGGGTTTGAGGTCAGTTCATAACATTTTGTCTCTGCTGCTTCTTCCTTTCTCACTGTCTTCCCCTGCTCCACCATGGGTCTCCACAGTGCCACAGGTCCTTCCAGAAGTATGCTCTGGTGTGGCATCTTTACAGGGTACGCACACCTGCTGTGGCATGGAGAACGAAGTTAAAACCACCTTCTTCCTATCCCACTTCTTCCCAGGCTCAGCTTCTTTGTTCCTGGCTCTTCTACCTCCTCCTCTTCCCCAGGTGGCACAGTGGGACAGGGAATGGGGGTTGTGGTCAGTTTGTGACACTCTACCTGCTGCTTCTTTCTTCTCAGGTTCTTTTGCTGGTCCAGCATTGCATCCCTTCCACAGGAGTTAGTCCTTCAAGGCCTTTTCCAGCATGGGTTGCCAATTTGCTCAGTTTTGACCTAAGGTGGATCAGTCAGAGCCAGCTGGAACTGATTCTGTCTGAGATGGAGGCACCTTATTTTTTTATCATAGAAGCTACTCATGCAGTCCCTCCCTGCTAACAAAACCTTGCCACATAAACCCAATGCACATTCACAATGCAAATTGAAGGTGCAGGAGCATTTATTGAGACTAAAGTCACAAGTATTACTCCTGTATTTCTGTCTCCTTTAGTATGAGTAGCTGCTCACCAAGTTAGGCTGACTTCACTTCGTGACATTTCTGGGTTGTTTTTTTTTTGGAGCACACTGCTTGCCCTCAGTGAGTGAAAAAGGGCAGACATCTGTGTTATGTAAAGGTATCCTTTTTGGCTAACTCCTAAAAGGAAGAACAGGAGCAGGGGCAAGATAATTAGAAGTCCTCAGCCTCTTCCTATGATTGCAATCATATTTCTATTTAAGAACAATGCAGTGGTTTAAGATTACTTTTGTTTTCTTTAGAAATAGATCTGAATCTCACTCTAATATACTTTTGCTACTAATTCTGCTATATGATCTTTTAGTTTTAGCTCTTTTTATTTATTATTTACTGGGATGAAGTTACCAATGAAATGCATTTCACCTCCCTAATAATATCAAAAGCTTAACTAAATTTTTTTAAAACCTTTCATCCTTAAGATCTGTGGTATCAGAAGTAGCATCAAGTGCTTATACACCAGTAAAAATCAGTGAGGAAATAAATTCCAAGTATGTCAACTCTTCTTGAAAAATTCTCCTATTAATAGAAAGTACAAATCCTTCTATTAGGATAAAGAGACTAGAACATTTATAGCTTATTGCTGGTCAAACTTATCTGGGAGTGACATTCATCCACCGTTTTCTCAAAGTAAGGTTGGAGAATGTTTTCAAAGGCATATGAAAAATATTTAAAATACTAGATGGCAGGAGGAATTTTGGCAGCCTGAGAAAACAAATGTGATTTTAGATTAGATGGCCAACTTTCTAATATGGATATATATAATATCAATATTTTAATCACATAACCTTGTCTTTCTGTAGCTCGTAAATTATAATCAAGTGAATCTTCTCTCACCTTTCTCTAAAATCTATCACTCCTTTCATTCATTCCTCATGCTACTATGTCAGATGCTTTTCAGGTAGGAAGTTATGTTCCGCCAGAAGTAATAGGAAATAATTAGCATGTTATTCTCAATAGAATCATACTTACCTTACAACTGCAATGAGGGGCAATTTTATGGAAGAGAGAAACTTTATCATCTAACTTAGTGTCATCTGACTTTGGTCAACAGGAGGCTAATTGCTGTAGTTGTTAGTCTTTTTATTTTAAAATCACTCTCCAGTTAATGAGGAGACATTATTTTCAGTAGAGGTACAAATCCCAATGTATTGTTTAACTTTTTATCTTAAGAGGAATACCCAAAATAGGAAAGATTAATTTCTCTCCAAATACCTTTATCTGTAGAAAAGCACTAGCTATGGAGACAGTAAGTGAACATTTTTGAACAGATATGTACTTTTTAGTTGATTAAGTTTTCACAGAATCAGAGGTTGTAAGTGACCTGTTGTCAAGCCTCCCTGCTCGAGAAGGCTACCTACAGATGGTTGCCCTTGGGACCATGTCCAGATGGATTTATAACATCTTCAAGGAGAGAGACTTCGCAATCTGCACAATCTGAGCCAGTGCCTCATCATCCTTGCAGTAAAAATATTTTTCCTGATGTTCAGGGGGAGTTTACTGTATTTCAATTTCTGCCCATTGCCTCAGGTCTTGTCCCTTTAGTGAAAAGAGGATGCCTCCTTCCTCTTTGCACCTTCCATTCAGGCATTTATATACTTTAATAAGATCCCTTTGAGTCTTCTCTAGGCTGAATAGCCCCAGCGCTCTGAGTCTTTGCTTATAAGATAGATGCTTGAATCTCTTAATAATATTTGAGGCCCTTCATTGGTCTTCCATCACTATGTGCCAGTCTCTTTAGTACTGGGGAGTACTGGATACCACATCCAGATGTGTCTCACCATGGATGATCAGAAGGTAAGTTAGTTTTTCTAATTCATCTAAGGATACTACTTGTCTTCTTTGCAGCAAGGGCATATTGCTGTCTCATGTTCAACGTGGTATCCACCAGGTACACATCTGAAAGCTGTTTTCCAGCAACATACACTGGTGTATGGTTTCTTCCTCCCTAGAGGCTTGACTTTGCACTTCCTCTTGCTGATCTTGATGAAGCTCCCTGCTGATCCATTTCTCCATTTCTCCACCATGTCTGTCTGGATGACAGCATGACCCTCTGATTTGGTGTTGTGGCATACTTGCTAAAGGTACACTCAGCCCCATCATCGAGATGACCAATGAAGACATTAAATGGATTCGTCCCAGTATTGATGTCTGGGATGCACCACCAATTACTAGCCTCCAACTAGACTTTGTGCTGCTGATCACTACCCTCCGGGCCCAGATTTTCATGCAGTTTTCATTACACCTCAATGCCTGTTCGCCCAGCCCATATATCAATAGTCTATAATTAATTTACTGGAGACAATCTCAAAGACTTGAATGAAGGTCAGGTAGACAGTATCTACCACTGTCCCCTATCATGCTAGTCATTTCATTGTAGAAGATTTTCAAAGTTGGTCAAGCATAACTTCACCTTGGTAAAGCCGTGACTACTGCTGATGATTTTTTTGTTTTTAGTGTTCCTGGAAGTGTTTTCCAGTGTTAACTGCTCCATGGTAGTATTAATGTTAAATAAAATTATACCTCAGTATAAATAATTTAAATAAAATTATACTTTGGTTCTTACAACAAATGATAGGCTCAATAGGTATTCCTACTGAAACTACTAATCTATAATCTAATACCTAATAGCGCAGTTATTTTGATGAAGGGATCTGTGATTCTACGGAAAATTATGGAGTTAAAGCCTATAAATCAGACAGCAGCATTTCATTAGCTTATACCATCAGACACAGATGCACATCATTTACTTACTGGGAAGCAGTCAGACATCCTCAGCAAAAAAAAGCAATTAGACATCCACAGGGTGTATGAACAGGATGTTTTTTCTTCTCCTTGCCTAGTTTCACTTCTACTAGTGAAGAAGGCGACCAGAGAATTCCTTTTGATTGATAAGCAAAGGGTGGGCATGGCATTATAAGCAGTAGATATGTGTTTTTCTAGAGTTAGCAGTGAAAAATGATTAAAGTGGATGTCTTATGATATCAGTAGGTATCAGGGAAGTAGTATTCCTGCCTTTGTTGGTATGTTTGGATCATTCATACTATGTCTTTTCACAATGTGAAATGTTTGCAGAAATAGATTTCTTTGTAGATCAGTAATAGATGTTCTGGCACTAGAAAGGTGGCCAGAATTTTGAAGACCAAACTTCCTATCTCTTGCTATCTTCTATCTCTTGCTACCTTCTATCTCTTGCTACCTTCAGCAAATGCTGTTCTGACATCCACGATATTAAAGCTACTAAATAACCAGTCATTTCCCTCAATGCCTAGTGAAAAAAAAAGAAAAAAGAAAAAAGAAAAAATCTTTGATTTTAATAGTACTTTAATAAAAAATGAGTAAAAATTAAATTTGTGCTAGCAATCACTAGCCATTTTTGGATGTATAATGAGACATTTGCAAAGGTTAAGATGTCTGATGTGTGAAAATGCAGCAAAATACAGTCTGAAATTGCTTAGAGGTAAAAAACCCCCACAAAACGAAACCCACAGCACAATACTCTTTCACAAGGTAAAAGTTATATAATAATTTGCATTGTTAGGAACATAATACACACACTGAGGTAAGTAAGAGCCAATGTGTAGCTTAAAGAATATTGTATTGATAATTCAATTAAATTGTGTAATTATGTTATTTTTGCTTCCTTTAGAGGTCTTATTTAAAAGATAACTTCTTTTTTTTATGTTTTTTTTATGTGGTTTTTTTTTTTTTTTTTTTTTTTTTTTAATTGGGGCTGCATAGGTTGATAAGCTGTTCAGACTGTATTCCTCTGATTAATCATCAGAAATTTGTGAAAGCAAGCCAACACAATACGGGTAATACTTATATGCAAACACAAAACTCTAGCATGAAAAATAAAATCTGTTCATGGTGTTATTTTAATGTCCTATCCCTTCATTTTAAGACTTTCCAGTAGTATTTTTTCTCAGGATAGGGAATGACTAAATACTTGTTTTCAGTTATTGTGGCCTCAAAGTAAGAAATTCTAAATTACCTTTATAAATAACTTCAGGATTAACTTCTATGGAAAATGAAAGGACACTTAATACTAGTATTGGAGTTTAAAAAAACAAATGAGAACAAAGCAAAACCCCCTTTTAAAGAGCTGCATGATGTGTTTACCAATGACTCTGCAAAGCAGAATTCATCTACCATCTGTAGGATTGAGATTACCTCTGGCATGTAATACTCTGGGGTAACCCCATATGGTCTTCGGCTGTCTTCCCAAAAGTGCACAGCTCTCCTGAAGATCCTTTATCTGCCAGGTTTGCGTGAATCTTCTGGCTGCTTTACAGCTTCTCAGATGTTACTACTTAAATATATTTGGGTGAATTAGATTTTAGATGTCTGCAGTGTAGGCATACATACAGAAATGCCTAGCCTCACCTTTTACTCAAGGAAGAGAAAAGGGTACTTCCTAAGCTGTGGTAGATCTAGTGGGTGTTATCTACCTTTTAATAAAAGATTACACTCCAGACATCTTTTTTCACTGGTTATGAAGCCTACAGCAAATATAGATGTTTTCACGATAGATGTCTACAGTTAAGTATGATGAATTCTGTTGCCAGCAAATGGACTCAACAGTACAGAAGGAACTTTCCAGTCCAGCTAGTGAGTATTTATTTCCTGGAATTGTCTTAAAGCTTTATGTGTCACCTGTTTTTTTCTATAACATACTAAAGATCTCCAAGTTTTCTTTCTTTTTTTATTCCCCCTCTTCCAATTTTCTCATCCTCTCTGATACTCAAAGATTAAATTAAATTTAGACAGAAGTGCTTAATATTTAAGCTGTTTCATTTTGAGCTGTGGGTTTTATTCCTGCAATAAGAGACTACCAAAAAGCCAGTTAAACTATTGTTATTCTGCACAGCAGTTCTTGGATATTCTGAATTATTGATTTATAAATCAAGAAATTCAATGTGCAACAAAATCGTATGTAATAATGTTGTGTACTTGGCAGGATGTCTTAATTTAAATTTCTTCCTTACTACACTTCCTGTTTAAAAGCAGTTCCGAAGCACTTACGCTTTCTTCTGTTGCACAGCATTCTGCTTTGTATGTTTTCAAGTTTTAAAAAGTTGAATACATAACCTGGAACACTACTTTCCTTTAAAAATTCTTTGGGGAGCTAATTCCATCATTAACCAGACACACAGTCATATTGAACAATTTTCAGAAAAGATTGCTGTCTGGAAAGCACCCTCCTAAGCATGTTCTCTCTCTGAAGAGTTGTAGGAAGTTCTCAAATTAGCCATTAACTGTGCAATAAAGTCTTCTACTGTGTTACTTCTGAGGTGGATAACAGACTCAGTTTCTGTACAAAGGAATAGAAAGCAGACACATCTCCTGAAATTTGTTCGAAATTACATCTCTGGTGCCATTTCTTCCTTTGTAAAAGTAAAAACAATGTACAGTATTATACTTTCAGGAAGTCTTTTTTTTTTTTTTTTTGGTAGCTTGGATAATAACCATTACTATTACCACCTTTTTTTTCTTCTTCTTGATATGCTATTTGGTTTACAAATTTAATTCAGCAATTATAAATTTCTTATTGCTTCTGGGTTTATATGCAACAAAAGCAGATCAGGATGTAGAGAGACTATTGCCTTCCTTTTAGCTACTTTCATATTTACTTCAGTGAATAAGGAGTGCATAACTCAGCATATGTTATTTTAAATAAAATTTGATGTTCATGTATATGTTTGTGTATAGGGGGAGAGGAAAGAAAAGATTCCTTTTTCCTGACTGTAGTATCTAGGGACATATTTAATAGCATTCACTGAAACAAAACTCAAAATATAATTATTTTGTATCGGGATAATTACTGTAGCCTGCTACCTGCTGTTTATTTCACAAGAGCTACTGTAAAGGTACAAAGTTTCAGGGGCTACTGCGTGGCTATTTCTGAAAAAGAAGAGAATAGTAATTATTACATGGATTGATTTTAAGATATTCTTCACAGTTCTGAAACCCTGCAGATACAGCATCATTAGTTGACTTATGTGTGAAATGACAGATCATGACTATTGTGGCAAATTGTCTCAACTGGAATTCTGCGTGTTTGAAATGTCTTCATGCTTGCCTTCCATAAGCTACTTTTGATAGTACCATCCTCTCATCCAGAATCTTGCAGCTCAGGCAAATGTTCATAGTATTTTTCCCTGAAATTTTACCTGACCATTTGAAAATATTTTATGGCCCATCTGCAGTTTTTTGTTATTGTTGTTGTTTATTTTAAATGAGATTGTGGTGTGGGACATAAATTCAGTAAATATATAAAGTTTCTCCAGCTTACCTCTACTGGCTTTTATTCATACAAACATATCCTTCAAAATAAGCAGAGCTCCAGTGTAATGAAGTAATATGAGCTTTCAAGGACACGATATTAATCCATCAGGATGGCATCCACAGCGTTAAATGCAAACACACTCAGTTTCCAATTATAACAATAATTAAAAACCATTTATTACAGACAGAGGTATAAAAAATTGTATGCATAAGTATTCTGACCTGGATGAAAACTTGACGAATTTCTAACTTCTTTGTAAAGACAAAGTTAGCATGATTAATAACTGGGTGGAGAAATATGCTTTATTTGCTTTTCTAATAATATGGTTGCATTTTGCTCAAAGTAAAAAATTTATTGTATCCTTAAAATGGAAGTGAAAATTTTACACTGTGGTTTAAATTACATGGTATTAAAAAATACCTATGCTTCTAATAGTTGCATTCTACTCAGGTTCATGAAATAAGAAGTAACTTTTACCTTTGATCCAGCTTTATCCTGCCTGAGCCACATTATAAATATCAGGAGTAAATTATGCTCTCCACCTCTACTGCATTTACTCAGTGAAGTACAACTATTCAGTTGCTATTTGCAGACAGTTGTATTGCAAAAAGTGCAATTAGTTACGTTGCCCTTTGAGTATATCTTAAAATGTAATGCAATTATACAGAACTGTTTTAATGTAACAACTGCATTAATAAGTGAAATGACAATGCTTTTGAGGAGGTGAGCAGAGTGATGAGACCTTAAAATTATTATAATTCATATTTCATGGACCAAGCCTGTTGAGTTAATTATGATAATTTATTGTAAAATATACTAAAGTTACATATAATTGTTAATTGGGAAATCTCATCTATTTGCACTGCTGAAAACCTTATGTACAGACTAAACTCTCAGGTATGTTCCTTTATTTCTAAAATATATTTACTTATTTTATTTCCTAGGTTATTCAGATAAATTTTGAAGAATTTGATCTGGAGATTGGGTATGACACACTGACAATTGGTGATGGAGGAGAAGTGGGTGATCCTAAAACAGTGCTTCAAGTGTAAGTCTTTTGCATTTACAATTATGCATTACAGAATATATTTAATGTGGTTTCGATGAGAGTAGACAGTGATTAAAATCAGGAAAATCTTGAAAAGAATTAATCTTACTGAGCTTCTAAGATTACTGAAAGTCATAGTTTTACTACATAGTTATATGTTTACTGTTCTGAAGTCACAAAGAGATGGGCTAGATATAAAATAATTAAAAAATAAACTAAAATCAGAAATTTTAAAAGACATAGTCCATATATCCATGTGTAGAAATGTAATTTTTTTAGGGGCTATTTAAAAGTGTGTTCTCAAATTAAAAATATGTAAGAACATAATTGAAAATAAATTAATGGGCAACTTCCTTGCTTACAAACTTTTACGTGTCCTAGCAAGCTTAGCATGTAGAAAGATGCACTATAGTATACTATAGTATCTTGACATTTAAATGCTTCTTGACTATGGTATATAATTCAAAACATTTGTTAGTATAGTGAAGAAAATTACTATAGAGAAAATCTCAGTAGGTTGTTACCAAATCCCCATATGACTACAAATCAGACTGTGCTGAGTATTAAGGGTTTTGTCATCCAGTAGCATTCTTCTAGAATGTGTGAGTCTGGGGGAGAAAAGGGGTGGGGTGGGGAGGTACAGACTTAATAACCATTGACTAAATTCAGAATCCATATTTCTTGAATACTGATGCTTACTGGTCTTATAATAATAACAGTATCAAGAAGGCAAATTCAGGATCTTATTGCTTAATTTATAATATTTTGAAGACAACAGTATAATTCAGTGATTATGCTTATTCTCCAGTCATTTGACTTGTAGACTTGTAGTCTGTCGTTTTGTGTAGGTCCAGTTCCATTTGTAGAAGAAATGAATGCCACATATTTTTTTTTTCCCAGTTTGGGTTTTCTTTTTTTGGTTGGTTGTGGTGGTTTCGGTTTTGTTTTTTCGGGGGGTGTCGTGGTTTAGGCTGTAAATCAGCCACGCAGTTTGCTACATGGAGAATCGAAAGAATGCACCTCCCACAGGTTGAGATAAGAACAGTTCAGTAACTAAGGTATAACACAAACCACTACTGCTACCACTAGTAATAATACTGACAAGACAAATACAAGGGAAGAGAATACAACAGCTCACCACGTATACCCAGCCTGACCCAGCAGTGCACCCCCCACACACTTCCAGGTCTCTGCTCTCCGTTTCTGCATCCAAGGCATGACGTGCTGTGGTATGGAATACCTCTTTGGTCAGTTTGGGTCAGGTGTCCTGTCTCTGCTGCCTCCCGGCTTCCCCTCCTCCCTGGCAGAGCATGAGGCTCAGAAAGTCCTTGGCCAGACCAACCATCACTAAGCCATAACTAAAAACACTGGTGTTATCAGCACTGTTCTCAGGCCGAAAGTCAAAAACACAGTGCTGCAGCAGCTACCAAGAAGGAGAAAAATGACTGCTACTGCTGAACCCATGACAGGGGGTTTTTTGGTTTTGTGTTTTGCTTTTTTTTTTTTTTTTTTTTTGTGGGTTTTGTTTGTTTGTTTGTTTTTTGGTATTTTTTTTAAATATTCAGAAAATAATTTTGGAGAAAGCCGAATACTATTTAGCTGTTATTTTTAAATAAACTTGCCTCTCGTAGAGTGTCTCATGCTATCATTACTTCAGATGAGTTGCAAATTTAAAACTCAGGCCAGAATAGAAGCAGATGTAATAAATGTAAAAATGTATTTAATCAGAAAACCTCAAAAGTATAGCAAAATTAGGATTCAGTAGAATGATGCTTCCCACAGTATGTTTCATGGAAATATATTGCTATGATTTTTATTGTAACTTTCCATTTTTCACCATAAGAACAAAAAGAATCTGTTTGGTTTGAGTATCCTATGATCAAGTTTTACCTTTCTATCTTTCCTAATTTCAGCTTAGTATTGTTAATCGCAAAATTTTGAGCAGAAAATAAAGTTGTTTCTGAACTTGCAAGTTTTCATTGTGAATTCCCCTTTATATCTATCCTTCAGAAGACAGGCCATCTATCTCACCTATTTTAAATTAGTTTTGCAACATTCTTCTGTTAAGTTCTGTTAATAGAATGATCTGGATGAGGAGATCGAGTATACCGTTGGTTTATAGATGACACCAACTTGGTCACGAGTGTTGATCTGCTAGAGGGTAGCAAGCCTCTGCAGAGGGATCTGGACAGGCTGGATCAATGGACCAAGGCTGATTGTAAAAAGTTCAAGAAGGCTGTCCTGCACTTGGATGACAGCATCTCCGTGCAATGCTACAGGCTTCAGAAAGAGTAGCCGGAAAGCCGTCATGTGGAAAAGGACCTGGGGGTGTTTGTCAACTGAAAGACAGCAAGTTAAACATGGGCCAGCAGTGTACCCAGGTAGCCACGAAGGGCAACAGCATGCTGGCTTGTATCAGAAATAGTGTGGCCAGCAGGACTAGGGAAGTGATTGTCCCTCTACACTGGGCACTGGTGGGGCTACATCTCGAATACAGTGTTCAGTTCCAGGCCTCTCACTACTAGAAAGACATTGAGTGAGGGGCTGGACCATGTTCAGAGAAGGGCAACAAAGCTGGTAAAGGGTATAGAGCACAAGTCTGGTGAGTGGCTGAGAGAACTGAGGCTTTTTGGCCTGTAAAAATGGAGGTTGAGGGGAGACTTTATTTATGTCTCTCTATAAGTACCTGAAAGGAGGTTGGGCAGAGGTGGGTGTTGGTCTATTCTCCCAAGTAGCAAGTGATAGGATGAGAGGAAGTGGCCTCAAGTTGCACCAGAGGAAGTTTAGGTTGAATATTATGAAAAATTTCTCCACCTAAGGCCTTGGCAGGCACTGGAACAGGCTGCTTAGGAAGGTGATAGAGTCACCATCCCTAGAGGTATTTAAAAGGTGTTTAGATGTGGCGGTTAGGGACATGATTTAGTGGTGGACTTGGCAGTGTTAATATTATGGTTGGACTTGATGACCTTAAAATTCTTTTCCGACCTAAACTGTTCTATGATTTAAGATTCTTATCAATGAGGAGACCAGCTACAGCTATTTCAAGTGAAATTACTTTAGTATAATACAAAATTTCTTCAGTGGATTGTAGATGTTCTAAATGTTGCTAATAATAGCTTTCAGAAGAGGGGAAATATTGTAATTTCTATTTTATAAACAGTACCATGCCATCAAAATTAATTTTGATATAGTTGGAATTCAATTTCAGAAATTCTTAGATTCCTAAACTACATTAGTTACCCTGCCAAGTGGAAAGAGCATTTATTAAGTACTGGTTCACCAGGTCTTAACATTTAACTGAAGTATTTTTTTTTTAAAAAGTCTGTCTGATAATGAGGCATATGAGGGGGAGAAATTGTGAAATTAGAGGATTAAAACTGTCATGAATATAAAGGTATTCTGAATAATTTTCTTTAATGAAAGAGTTAATTAGAATTGTGTAGTGTTAACAATATGATCAGAAAACCTGTTCTTTAAATAAGTAAATGCTTTTTAAGAATTATTACTATGGAGATCCTGGAAAAGCAAAAAGCCCCTAATTAATTTGGAGGGGTTTAATATTAAAAAACATTGTAAAATCAGCCACACATATATTATCTTTATTTACCAGTGGAATGATCTGGTTATTCTGTGATCAGAAGTATCAATGTTGAAGCTATTAGGACTAAAATGTATTAAAAGAGTTACATGGAAGATGGAACATAATTCAGTACTGTAGAAAACTTATAAATGTTTTCTCCTGTGAGTCTCCTGCAGACTTTGTCTGAGATATGATGCATAGCAAATAAATCAGCTATTGTATTATTGAATTTTAGATTCTAAATTTTTAAATAATTATCTTTCCTCCCGCAAATTGCTGAACAATATTGGTTTGAATATATATGGCTTATGTGTGAATGATGGTGAAACATTTATCTTCCAATTTATCAAAGTTAATCAGGAAAACTATCCAAGTGTTTAATCCAGTAGTATTACTGAGCGCTGCTAGATAAGAAGGTTCAGAATAAAAAATTGAATTTAAGGGGCATTTAGATAGAATTATGCTTCCTAAATTGCATATTACAGTCCTGATAATTCCTACTCTGCTGATGCTATGGAAGTGGGTAAAATTCCAAAGCTATTTCATTACTTGCCATTAAGTTTCCCCATGTGATTATAATTCTGTGTCCATATACCTAGACCCAGAAACATGACAGACTACTCTAACTTAGGGAGCCTAACAACTAAGCTAACTCAAATCTGAATGAAATACTTCATGTGTTTGACAAGATGACTAATATGGGCTTTCTTAGTGCTTTCTTATAGAACTAAGATCTTTGCATGGTGGAGCATTGTTAAGTTTTACTACCAAGTGATAGAAGAGAAGAAGAAAAAGAAATGGTGCTTCAGAAATCAGTCACAGCACTCTTTCAAGATGTTTGGAAATCTCCTTTCAGCAGCTTGGGTTAACAGCTGCTGTGGGCAAATCTTAATGTAATGTGCCTCTGGGCGCTCATTCATGTAGCACGCACTTGCAAAATAGGGTGCACAAAGCATGAAACTTGCTCATAGTCTTTTAGTATGCTTGTTGGTTTGCGTGTACATTGTCTCATATTACAGATAGTCTTCATCAGAGGGAGAGTGTTGCAGTCTTCTGAATATCCTCAAACCTAGTCTTTAGTATGCTCTCCCAGAGGATTGTATGTCACTGATTTGGGGAAGGGATAGTTTCTGAGTCTGAAGGAGACGGTAAACACCCATAGCTGTGTCATAACCGTTAAGCTGTTTAATAAAGGGTGAGTCATAATAATCACATCTTTCATCTTTACTGTTGAGTATTCACTGCTCAGATTTGAAAGGGAGGGTGTAAGAACCTACTTCCAGGACAGGAATCTAGGTAGTAAATCCAGGCTAGAGGAAGTCACATAAACCCCAGGAGGAAAGACAGGATAATTCATAACTTCAGAATTTCATTATTATCTTAACTAGCTTCCTATTTTTTTTAATTATTATTATTCTTGTACAGTGATCCCTAAGCACTTAAAAAAGCAGTAAGTTGTATCTGTATTCTGTCAATTGATTCTTGTTTTCAAATGGTATTTTTTCCACATCCTATTTAATAGAAAAATGTTATTTCTAAAAACTATGCATTTAAAAATGTGTTTATAATTAACTTCAGAAAATAGAAAATTCAAGAATTTTGGTAGCTGTTAATCATAGGAATTATTCTCTCTGGCACAACAGAGATTATCATACCGAATGGCTTTACTAATCCCCAAATGCACTGTCAATCACTAGCAGCAATTATAAAATTCTGTTAGCCATTGCATCAGTGTTGTTTCTAAGGAACATCCTGTTAATCTATTAATTTGGCAAAGACTGAACTCACTGAAGACACTTTCCTTTAGTGCAGGAATGAGCAGTTAGCACAGTCCTTTGGCCAGGCATTTACTTATTCAATTCTGGCAAGACTCTTTGTAGTAGCTCCATCTGTGAACACAGATGTGGGAAATAGGAATAGGAATTTCTCAGGCAGCTGAGTATTTCATACAGAATCAAGCTAAAAAAGACCAGAGGGGAGAACTAAAATTAGCTGGAAAATATATTTAAAGTAGTCCATTTAAAGTTTCAGCTAGCTTTAAAGAATTGTTCAAACTGAAACTAACAGTTTTCACTTTAACACAGTCTTGTGCTTGTGATCTGTTTAACAACAGGGTAAATTGTTTTGGTACTTTCCATCATTCTGTTTTAGCTGATAAACTCTTACCAAATTTTTGTCAGATTTGAAGAAAAAATGCAATTTAGCATAAAACTGCAGCTTTCACATTTCCTTTTTGCTATTGCAGGATTTCATTCAGCAAACAGAATGAGCATTTAGGATAACACTGACTTTCAAATTTTTGCAAGCTATATGAAAAGTGATAAAAAGAAGGTAAAAACTAAAATCTAAATTCAGGTCTTTCTAATTACTCAGTATCTTGTAACACTGGGTGGTTTTAAAGTTGTGTCTTCTTATATTTTCTGCTAATGAAAGTATGAATGTCAGCTGAGTCTGACAGGCAGGTTCTTTGATTTTTTGAGATAGAGGAAGAGGTGAGAGTGTGCACAGAACACATGGACTTCTATAATAATATCAAATATTGCAATCTAAGATTGTCTAATTCCTCTTAAATGCACAATGCATGTATTCATAGTGGTAACTGTATACAAGAGAAATACATTTTTCAGAAGAATAAATATGGCACCTTATTGTGGGCTTCTAATGCCATTTGGTGTGCTTGCATGTACCTGAGTCATGTACACAGGACTTCTAGACAAAGTTCTGGATTAGGGGAGAGACATGTCTTTCTGGACCAGCAGTTGAAGGCAAGATTAAATATTTCAGTAGAACACAAGCAGTAACTGCTTGTGTTTATAGGCTGCTGCCAAACCTGCATAATTGGAACATTGAAAGCTGCAATGACTAACCTGTCAGCAGGTAAATAAATTGGTGTGAGCAGAATACAATTAATTTAAAACAAACAAAAAAGAAAAAAAAGGTAATAGTTATTTGGTTTCCACATAAAAAGAAAAAAACAAATCTAGCTACTTAATCTATTTAGTTTGTTTTGGTTTTGTTTTTCCTTTTTCTATAGGTTAACTGGGAGCTTTGTACCAGACTTAATTGTGAGCATGAGCAATCAGATGTGGTTGCATCTTCAAACGGATGAAAGTGTGGGCTCAATCGGTTTCAAGGTTAACTACAAAGGTAACAATACAATATTGGAAATTAATTTAATGGTGTATGAAAAATTATGTCAATATTAAGATTTTTTTTTTCTTTTGTTTTGCTGGATGCATTCTATTTTCAGTTCTGAAAGTATTAAATGCAAGAAAATACAAGCTGAGTTAAAAAAATGCAAAAGATAAATTTATTCCCTTTAAAGGTCGTATGTCACATGAAACTGCATACTTTTTGTTTGTTGTGTTCTCATAGCTGTTGATTTTTTTGGCACAGTTTTCTAATAATTTTCTGTTATTTCATGTTGAAAAATATTAACGTAAATAATGCTGTGATTATGTAAAGCTAAACATGTAAAGTAAGGGTGGTGAGGCTCTCAAATGGGTTGCCCAGGGAAGGTGTGAATGCTCCATCCCTGGCAGTGTTCAAAGCCAGATTGGACAGAGCCTTGCGTGACTTGGTTTAGAAGAAGGTGTCCCTGCCAATGGCAGAGGGTTTGGAACTAGATGATCTTAAGGTCCTTTGCAACCCTCACTATTCTATGATTCTATGAAATGAATACTTCCTACATTCTTTGGAAATTTAGCATGTCTACCAGAACAGGAAAAAAACCCCACCGAATTTAAAATATTGATAAGTTTTGAGGCAAGACAAGTTAAAATTGGCCTAATAATGCTGTTCTTTATAGTCTTAAAATGTGAGGGCCTTATAATGCATAACAAAAATAGCTGTTGCTATTTGATGTTTCTTGGAGAACTTAGAGTTCTCATAGAGTATGAACAGCAAAAATCAATCCAAACTATAGGAATAATGTATATATACGTATATATACACACAAATGCACTATTTTGTTCTTACAGAATTAGTTGTATTTATTATTTTTATATTAGATTTAACATAGCTGCATGTATTCCTTGCAGAAAAAAATTTAAATTGCATGGTTCCTGCCTACCACCAAAACCAGATAATAGTATGACTTTTCATTAAAATTATTCATCAGAAGGGACAAGAGAAAAAACAAAAGTTAAACCAGCAGTTGTGCATTAGATATGGAGCTGATATTACTAAAGATAGGCAGTTGGAGTGTATAAGCATATTGGGAGAAACCTGGCACAGTGTGATTCCCTGCATTTTTATCTGTCCATAACTTCTCTTCGGCTGTTTGTATATAATAAACTGCATAGTGGTATGGCACAGCTGTACTTTATTGTACCGTAGTTAGCAAGACTCAGGTTTTCCACATTCCAGCTGCTGAAAGGGGCTAGAAAAATGATTCATATAAACAAGATTAAGTATTAATATAACAAAACCTAAACCACAGTTGAGTGGAAAAGGAAGCTTTTTAGAGCTGAAATCAATAGTTTGCACAGATGAAGTAGTTGTTTCCATTATTTACAGGATTCTTTAGTAGTAAAATTTAATTTTACTTGCAACAGTTTTAGTTTCCAAAAGTTTCCAGAGGATTGTTTTCTGGTGTCTTTTAATGTACCGCTATACTTTGTTTTTTTAGTGAGTTACATTTATTCTTAGAAGCTATAGTTCTGCAAGAATAAAATTAATTGAACAGGTAGAAGGGGACAGAAAGGGTGAACATTCACAATCTCATCCCCGTATAATCAACTTTGTGATTACACACCTAGATACTGAGTCTGTATTTCTGTCTTGCATTACACTGGTACTAGACACTAGCTCACTAAATAGCATTTGAATGTGTCAAGTATTCAATGGATAGGTTGGCAGGAGGAGGGTTGGCAGTTTTTTTGTTACATTTTGGGTTTTTTTCCCACCTATCTAGCATATGGAATCAAGTTTTTTTCCATTAATGATCTTGTGCAATTAAATTTTAGAAACTTACGAATTGGAAGTTGAAAGTCCAGTGAAATAAATTAAGTGACTCAGTTAGAACAGTGCATTCAGGACTATGAAATATCACTGACTTCTTTACTAGAATCAGAAAATTGCAAAGACTTTTCTTTTAGAAAATTTCAGAAATAAAGAGAATTGTGATTTCTAGAAGTCAGGGTCAAAGGACATTTTATTTTAAGTGACTACATGAATTATTAAGAATGCATGTCCAGCTTAATTCTATTCCTCTTTAATGGACTAGATCAAATACTTTTTCTATAATTTGCTCCCTTGAATTCATAGAATCATAGAAAAATTAGGGTTGCAAAGGACCTCAAGATCATCTAGTTCCAAGCCCATGCCATATCACCCAAGACTATGTCCAATCTGGCCTTGAACACTGCCACAACATCCTGGGCAACCGATTTGAGTGCCTCACCACCCTTACATTAAAGAATTTCTTCCTCATATCCAATCCAAACTTCCTCTGTTTAAGTTTGAACCCATTACTCCTTGTCCTCTCACTACAGTCGCTAATGAAGAGTCCCTCCCCAGCATTCCTATAGTCCCCCTTCAGATATTGGAAGGCTGCTATGAGGTCTCCATGCAGCCTGCTCTTCTCCAGGCTGAACAGCCCCAACTTTCTCAGCCTATATTCGTATGGGAGGTGCTCCAATCCCCTGATCATCCTCATGGCCCTCTTTTGGACGTGTTCCAACAGTTGTATGTCCTTTTTCTGTGGAGGACATTAGAACTGCACACAATACTCTAAGTGAGGTCTCATGAGAGCAGAGTAGAGGGGCAGGATCACCTCCCTCAACCTGCTGGTCACGCAGCCCAGGATACGGTTGGCTTTCTGGGCTGTGAGCGCACACTGCTGGCTCATGATCATTTTCTCATTGACCAATTTTTCTCATAATTTCCAGTATCCACTTAAGCACTTAACTACAGCTGATACTCTATCTACTTATATACCTTGGTTTCTGCTTTGGTGAAGGTACATTAGCATTTGAAATTAGATCCAGTAGTATAATTTTTGAACAAAATCTTTTGATCATTCTTACTTCCCTTGCTTTAGTTTTCATCATGGATCAATCCTGAAAGATGCAAATTACATTCCTTTGAGGTAATTAATGAGTTGCATCTGAATAGCATCAGGATAGCACTCCTCATGTGCTCCAGCTCTCAACGGGATTTTTTCAGGACCTGATAAAGCTGATCCAAAGTAAAACCACTAAATGAAATTCTTATAGATTGTATAGATATTTTTTCTTCTATTTTTCACTTTGCAGACTTGTTTATGTCATAGTTAATTACTTGATAATGCATTTGGTAACAGTACTCCTTAATAGCTAAAATGATTTAATACTAAAATGTTGTGATGTCAAAATGCCTGCTTCTGTGCGTCCTGAGACTCAGCTGACTACAAAGGCAGTGGAAATGTGCATGCCTCATCCCATCAAAATTTATAAAGACATTCTTCAGTGTAGGTGGCATTTAGATCTGAGTCTGGCAGGCATTTTCAACAATATAGATTGTTCTGTTTCCTACACAGAATATGATGGGAGGAACAGAAGGTTATAGGATGTCGTTACTGAATGCCCTTTACCATTGTCCTCTGAAATGGTATACTTCCTCAAGATGTGAGATGGAGGGTCACATCCTTTCTGACTGTGTTACAATTGCATATGCCATATCATCTGTAATGACAGAAATAGACAATTAAATTTTTAATACCTCCCATTAGTATGTTTTCAGATGAAGAATTCTTTTAAATTTAGGTTGTTGTTACAGGAACTAAAATTTTATTACCTTTTATGTATCTGCCATTTGAGAGAATCTAGCAAGACTTTGTGAAATAACAAAACTCTTTGTCTTCTTCTAGACTGAGATGGTGCATATGATGTTATTTTATGTTTTTAATAGCTAGGTCACATTATTATTATTTAAATTTGAAATAAAGATATAAGCATTGGAGAGAGTATTTTAGAGTAAACCAATTGTTGTTCTTTTCAGTATCTCATAAAATAAAACTACTTTTGGAAAGTAGAGGAATAAATAACAGGAAAGAGCAGGACAGAAATACAAGCATTGCCTCATTAGAGACATATTTTGCCTGTAATCTCACCAATGAGAAAGATGTTTTCTTTTCATGATTCAAATGTATGTGTAGATTTTTTCTAATGTAAAAATATGGAATATTTAGCAATCTGTATTTTGAAGTACATTATTACAAATTAATAGCTATTACTGATGACAAGTTGAGTGGGGCAAAGCATCACTCAGTATTTCAGGAAATAGTACTAAATTGTCACAGTAGTACTTCTATTCCCACAGCCATGGTGAAGGGGAAAGAAGAAACTATCAAAGAAACAGTGGAGAGACAATCTCCAAAAAATTGTCAACTCTGTAACTGAATAATTTTCATCTATAATTAAGGAAAAAGAAAAAAGCTGCACAGAATACAAAACAAGCTGATAGAACTGTGGCGTAGCCTTCAAAAACTAGGAAACTGTTTTTGTAAGGGCGTCAGATTTTTGAAGAAATGTGACTGTTTCATTTTGCAAAAACTGAGCAGGTAGCAATGGAATATTTCTTGAAAAATTATACATGAGAACTCTAATTGCAGTAGCTTTAATGTGCAATAGCTTTCTGTTGTAACATTGGACATATGTGAAAGAGCAAATTAAATAAAAAATATACCTTACACATTTTTTCAAAGTAAACTTTTTCTCACAGAATTTGTGGGATTAAAGAATAAAATAAATAATTGTTGTGTATATTCACAGGAAAAGTTAATTTCAGCAATGAAGTCAGTATTGTAAACACACTGTACAAAACCAACTTGTGTTACTATAATATGGGCAAGCAAAATGTCTGTTTAGGTCAGATTTGAGTTGTCTGAAACAAAGGAAACTATCCACAAAGTACCTTAGTTCTGATGAGTCTTATTATCACATGTTCAGTTTCTAAGCAGTAGCCAGATCTGAGGGCTTTTTTTTTTTTTTTTTTTGTGTCTTTTCTATTGTTTTCCAAATAACTGCCTACACACTAATAACACCTCTTAGATGAGTAGGTTCTCCTGATAGCCCTGACTACTATCCGGACAGAATCTGTGTGCTTTTGTTGTTAACTATAATAATATATCAGACATACTCTAATTCTGTAAGAAAATAAAGTCCAAGAAGGTTAGTTTTACTGTAATGTAATCATAAGTTTTGGTAGAAGTTTGTCTGAGATGCCACACTAGATGCAGGTAAATGGTGAATTTGAAGCAAAGTAGATTTGCTTATTCAATTTTCTGCTTCAGTGATCTAATTTTAGGATGTGGGATTCACACTGTGTCACCTAGTATTTCATAAAATTTCTTTTTGCTTTAAGCATAACTTTCATCTTGCTTCAACCAGCGTGACTTGTGCTCCTGAGTGCTTGGGGTACTATTGCAGCCTGGGGTAGCCTTCTGGAGTTTGTGAGCTGCATTTCATCCTATTTTCCTAGCAGTAAGCACTGAGATTCAGACACGTCTGAGGTTTGTCACAGATGGCAGGGAGATGTTTTTTTAATGACTAACTGCTCAGCAGCATTTGCTTTTCTGTTGGTGACAGAACCCTAGATGATCTGAATTAGGTTGGTTATTCTGGTATTAATCCTCTAAGTTCAGGAAAGTCTCATCTCAACAGGTTGTGAGTGTAATTTATCTATGAGGCATCTATCTTCATGCCTATTCTATGAAGAAAAGTATGGTTTTAATTCTCGTTCATGCAATTGACTAATTAAAAAAAATACTGAAATCAGTGAGATCACGGGCAGTTTTATTGCATAATTTTGGGTCTTATAAGACAGTTTGTTTTGTTTTTTTTTTTTTTTTTTTTTTTTTTTTTTGTTAAATTCTACCTAATCCACCTAATCCTTCTTTTGTGAGGAAGGGGAAAGTGAAGCTTTTGTAGTTTCTGCACACCAAAATCAGGAATTAAGTCTCTGACATGTTTCCTTTTCGAACTTTTCAGTAGAAATAGTATTGGTATTTTAGTAGAAATGTATTGGTCTAAGGTCATATGAGAACTAATAAGAAACTGTGTCTCAAGAAGCTCTTACATCAGAATGCGTAAGAGTGTGGGGTTTTTAGCTCTCTCTTAAAATAATCTCTGGAAGGAGAACTTTTTTGTTATCAAGAAATTTTCATGCTTCTGTTAACTTCACCAAGCTGATGAAAGTAGCTCTTCAGTCTAAAAGCATGTTCTTAGAAAATGAAATTGTGTAGTTTACCTTAATTTCACTTATTTCCCCAAAATATGTATCTATATGTGATTGCTGCTTCTTTTTGATTATTGATTTTAGCTCTAATTTCTCTGCATATTCCTATTGTTTAATATTATGTTAGCTAAGTTGATTTATAAAATGAGGGTATTTATTTTCAACTGCACCATTGGAGGTTTAATTGGATATTAGGAAAAATTTATTCACA
Organism: Psilopsiagon aymara; assembly: GCA_024733675.1. Taxonomy (NCBI): domain Eukaryota; kingdom Metazoa; phylum Chordata; class Aves; order Psittaciformes; family Psittacidae; genus Psilopsiagon; species Psilopsiagon aymara. Next base: position 25,510 of record JANRGW010001494.1, on the reverse strand, counting down.
AAGAGGGTGCTCAGGCATTGGAACAGGCTGCCTAGGAAAGAGGTGGAATCGCTGTGCCTAGAAGTGTTCAAAAACCATGTAGATGAGGCCCTCAGTGATCTGGTTTAACGGTGGACTTGGCAGTCCTGAGGTCGTGGTTGGACTTGATAAAGTTCTTTTCCAACTTAGTTGATTCTATGATTTGATGTTTCATTATGTAAGATAACTTCAAGTAGGTAGACGCTGTATTTAATATGCATTCAGAACTTAAATGTAAAATGTATGTGCGTAGAAGGATTTTCCATGTTTCCAACTAAAATACTCAGAAAAATCAGTTGAGGTTTTGCACTTCTGTACTTCTGAGTCTTCCATAATGCTGAGTATTATGACATGGGAATGTTTTGGGGTTTTTTTTAACTTTTTCCCCCAAGTCAATAATTAATTTCTGTAAGTGCTGCTATGTGAGAAAACAACCACATCAGCCGTGCCTTTTCACCATGTAATTTCATGTTCTAAGGAATGTCAGTTAATTAAACTGCATTAGAGTAGATTGTATCTCAAATTTATTGATTGCTTTTTATTTCAGTTTTATGTTGGCATTTTCTGTACCATATTTCCTGAGAAAATGCCTATGAGCTATAAAGGTTTATATTTACCCAGCTGTTGTGGGTAACCCCAACCCACAGCTAAGCCCCACACAGCTGCTGGCTCGCAGCCCCCACAGCAGGACTGGGGAGAGAATCAGAGGGTAGAAGTGAGAAAACTTATGGGCTGAACTAGAGATAGTTTAATAGGTAAAACAGTTGCACATGCAAACAAATCAAAATAAGGAATTCATTCACTACTTCCTATCAGCAGGCAGATGTTGAGCTATTTCCAGGAAAGCAGGACTCTATTATTCGTAATGGCAAGATGAACTCCATAATTCTGAAAGTCCCCACCTTCCTCATTCTTCCCCCAGCTTTATTTGCTGAGCATGATGCCATGTTATGGAATAACATGTGGTCAGCTGGGGTCAGCTTTGCCCTGGCTGTGTTCCCTCCCAGCTTCTTGTGCACCCCAACCTACTCATTGGTGGGATGAGAAGCAAAGGCCTTGATACTCTGTAAGCATTGTTCAGCAATAGGTAAGACATCCATGTGTTATCAACACTGTTTTCAACACAAATCCGAAACATAGCACCATATGAGAGAGAAATACGGTCATGAGAGGCTGACTTTATCTCTGTGTTGTCACATCAAATAATCATTGTCACTCCTTGAATTCTAAGTCCAAGGTTTTTTTCTTTTTTTTCTTAATGTATTCTCAGGATGAAGAAGAGATTCAAAACTGATTAATTTGCAGCTCTTGAGCAGTCAATGCACTTACTGTATGTATGTGTCATCTGGTCAGTTGCTGCTAATTGAAAGAAATGTTTTCCCTGAGATATATTATAGTTTCGTTTTTATATTGTATATGGATGGGTAGACAGTGGCATCTGTCTTAGGCTTTAGCTTTCATTTTTTTGCCCATTTAACCACTTGCAGCATGTGCAAAACCCTGAAAGATTTAATTTTATCAGAAACCATGCATGGATTGGCAGTGCTCAAGATGGTGCTGAGGTGCTCAATGGAGTCTTTATTTTCTCTAAGCAGCAGCTTAGAGAAGCTACCTGCCAAATATGTTTTATGTCATGTTCAGTATTTTCGTATCTGGTCATATCTTAATAGATTAACCAGTTGTAGAAACTTCCTTCCATTTACATGAAAAGATCTCCTTGACAGGGGCACTGTTCTCTGCTCTCCCCCTCTCTCACTTCCCCTTTTCCTTCTATCTTAACACAAGATGAGAGTAGATGACCTGAAATTCCTTGTAGCTTCAGAAACATTTGTGAAATCTGATTGAATATCTAAGAAAGTGCATGACAGATAAACCCTAGGGAATTGCAAGTTGATATGACTAGGTAAACTTAATTATTTTCTGTAAAATGTGCTATGGAATTCAGTGCTTTTGATGAAATCTTTGGTCCCATTGACTCTAAAGAGACAAGGAATATTCAGAGCTTTCTTTTTTTAAAAAAAAATCTCTAAAGTTCAGGTGCAAGCTTCTAGACTTTTGAATTTAGAAACCGAACTTAATTGACTGACTCAAGAAGAAGCAATTGTCATAGATTAAAACATGAAATTTCATGTGGATACAAGAAAGTACTCTGTACTGCAAGGGTGGTCAAACACTGGAACAGATTGCCCAGAGAGGTTACAGAATGCCTATCCTTGAAGATCACTCAAAACTTGACTGGACATGGTTCTGGCCAACCTGCTGTAGGTGGGTGACCCTCTTTGAGCAGGGAGATGGGGCCAGATGATTTCTAGAGGCCCCTTACAGCTTGAATGATTCTGTGAATCTATGTAAATTCCTTCTTTTATTTTGTCTCAAACTTTCACAAAACATCATATGTTTCTATAGAATAGTCAACATTTGTAAATTATATCATTCTGAAAATAATCTGGGAAACAAATGTGGGAGGGTTTAAGATGGATATTCTTTTTTTTAAGCAGGAAAAAAAAAGTTTTTTAACTGGCAATTTGCTCATTTGTTCTTTCGTTCACATTGTTCCCCTGTAAATTATTTTAAATCTCCTCTGATTCTAACTTCATATGACTGGCAATAAAAACATTTTATATCAATCCAGCCTCCCTTGGAGATGATTTTCTGTGATTTAGTTTTGGTACACTGAGAAATGCCAGGAAAATGCCTTTTCCTTTATGCTTGTAAGAACTAAAGTACTATATTTTTTACTTGCCATGGAATAAGAAATTAGATCCCCTCAGGTTGGGACACCTACAATATTTAAAAAACAAACAAAAAAAACAGACATTCCTGCTGAATACATTTTCAATTAAATGTATCCTGTCACTTATTTGCCAGATTAAACAACATATCATTTTGCCTAGAGTGTAGAGTGAGGGCTTGGGAGCCAGTTACTGGAACTGTACATACATGAACGTACAACTGCATCATAAAAGTACAACTGCATGAATTTGCTGATTCTGTGGTGAATGATTTATTAATGCTGATGAGAGGTGATGGAGACAGCTAATGAAAGAAGGCCACAGCTGACTTCTCAGCAAAACCGTGTCTGGAGGAACTTTCTGAACTATTTATAGTAGACTACTGGCACTTAGAGCATTTGAGATTGCTCTGTCTTGGAAATTCTAAATTATTTCAAGGAACTTCAGTGTCACAGAAAGGCAACTAAGAGAATAGCTTTAATTTCTGCAAATTATAGTTTTATTTTTTTTTTTATTTTTAAGTGGAACTGGAGATCCATTTGATAGTAGTTTTTTGTTTTGTTTGTTTAATGACTAACAAAATTGGAAAAATATCTTCTTATGAAATCACAGGGTAGAATATCAATTTAGTCTGCACTTTAAATGACTTGGGAAATACAGAGATGTGAGCATGTGCCTGCAAACTAAGTCATCTTGATTATTGCTTTTGTTAGTCAAGTATTTTCTCTTGAACTGTTTGGATTGTTACAGAGACCAATTTGAAAAGAAAATGAGCTTCACTAAGTAGGAACCATAGCCAATAACTTTATTAAATTATAATTAGAGATTATGACAACTTTCTCTGAGTATTAATGGAAATTACTGAGCAAATACAGACATTAACATGATGGAATTAATTGATGACGTTAAACAAATTAGTTCACAAATCAAATAGAATACACCCTAGAAGATGAACTTAAGTAGGCATTTAACAGTAATGGAAATTACTGAGATCTATTGGTAACATTATTTAAAATCAAACTCAGTTTTTGGAAAAAGTCAGGGATACAAACTAAACTGTAGGAATTTTGAAATTTTGAACACCTGATCCCCAAAATCTTCTTAAATTACAAAAAGTGGTGTTTGAAATCCTTCCTCCTTGAGGAGGCATTTCAGAGAGGTGATCTGAAGAAACCAGGATGATGAGTGCTGTGCCAGACTTATCCAAAAAAAGTGGTATGAGTAACTCATACTTCAGTGGAACCTATTGGCAAATTAAAATTTTAGCTGAATTGAGGGAAAAGTAAAAAGAGATGGTATTCAGTTAGTGGCAGAAATGGAGTGCATAGTTTACATTGTTGCTAAGTCCTAAAGGCTATCACCAATTTGTTATTTATTGCCTACAACTATACATGGTTTCTAGACAGTTATCTTGCAGTTACTTGAAACAGATATGAACATAATAGCTGTAGGTTATACATGTATCTGCAATAATAAATAAGCTTAACTATAAAAAGTATAAAAAGATCTGTAGCATAAATGTTATTTTTACTTTCTATATTATATCTGTAGATCATATTAAAGTTCTAAAATACCTTCATATACAGTGATAAAAGCAGTTGAGCTATTGCTGTCTAAAGGAACTGTATTTCAACTGTTGTTTATTAAAACTTCCTGTGCTAATACTATTTTTGCTTCAGTTTGCTTATTTTTCACCCATACTCCAAATCCCCATATGCTTTACCATTTAAATGTATAGGAAGAAACAGAGAAATGGAATAAAAAATAATCCTGCAAATGTACATTGTGTTAGTGTAGCTAGAACTGGGAAAATGTTTTATACTTGAACTGTGGGGAATTATTATTTATTCTGTTAACATGTCCATCTCTACTGTTGACTTTTTATATCAACTTAAAGGACATCTAAAATCTGACAGTCCAGCCTCAGGCTTCATAAAATGAAAGCATGGACACAGTGTAATGAATAATAAATAACATTTGGCATAGTGACACAGTGCCTTGTATCCTACTTTAGCACTGCATTTAAAAAGTTGCACATGGAAGAGTTTGAGCCCTGAGTATAGTTTTTGTCTAAAAGAATTAAGAACCCAACAAACCAACCCTCTAAAATACATCCACCAAGAAATAGGAATAATCCAAAAGCTTCAAGACACCTTTTCTATAACTTTGTTGAAACTAAATCACTTCATCTAGTGTAAAAATGTCACACTGTGTGCACTGTAATATAGTGTGCCAATTCAATTAAATTGCTAATTGTCTGGTTTTGAGAAAAACAGATGGTGGGTCAAATTTTATTCACTTTTAAGAATTGAAGCTCCACACCTGTTGGTGATATGCTCATAATAACCCCACTCTCCCACCCCTTGTTTTTAAGAGTGTTTAAAACTGTGGGTTTAGCTTTATTTAGTGTTGGCTTGTTGTTTTGTTTTTTTTTTTGTTTATTCAAGTATATTCCTTTTTTCTTTATTTTTTTCTCTCTTATCTAAAATGCTGTTGTAGGTTGGAAATAATCCTATTAAGATGTACAATAGAGATTGAGCATTTGCTAGTTTTGATCTCTTCAACAAGATGTTAAGGGTTATAAAATTAATAGGTTTTTACATGGCCTTTTACATGGGTACTAAGAGTACTCAGCTGACTGCTGCCTGGAGAATTTTTTTACCATGGTTTCTACAAGCTTTTTAGTTCTTTTAAGTAGCTTTTGCACTTAATGATGTTATATTTAGGGCACATAGCTGGACATGTGAATCATAATTGAATCACAAAATTTGTGGTGTTTTCTAAATTTTTCAGGATTTTGTTCTCTCTGCTCTCTAAATGGTGCCTATTTGTTACCTCCTGTGCCAGGACAGGATCTTCTTCCTGCACATGGCCTCTGTTCATTTATCTGAAATCTGTTTTGATAGGTATGTCTGATAAAGCACAATATTCTATTGGGTAAGTTCTGGAGTAATTATTTACACTTAAAATATTATTCTAATAAGACTAAAAAGCTGAAAAGGTGCAAAGAATTGCATTCTGTTAGTGTAAAGCTGTGTTGTAGGAAGTCTATGGAAAGCCAGCACAAAACTAGCTAATTCCTTTTGACTTTGTTGATAGCAAGCCAGAACTAACCTGAGCACAAGGATCATGATTCCGTAGTCTTCCTCAGTGACTCTAACCCTCCTATTTCCAGAGAGCCCAATACTGTTGAAGAAAGCATCTCACCACACCTTCTTACTTTGTATATATCTTTATTTTTATGTATGGTGATTTAGATACAATCTTAATTCAGCAAGTGGAAAAAAAGCCCAAATTCAGTCAGTATCTGAGGTGGGGGGGATCATGTTTGCATAAATTAGGTTATTTATTCCTGGGACTTTTGGAGAGGTGCTACATAATCTTACCTTAGAAAATACTTTTTTGTCACCTTAATTCTGGTTGGATTTGTGCCCAGAGACGATTTGGCCATAAAGCCAGTGTTCCTATCTCTCTTTTTCAGTCTTTAATGCAACCAAGATAAATACAATTTAATCTGCTAACTCTGTGTTAAGGAGTTCACTTATTATCATCTGTGTTGTGAATCAGACCATCTGTTTACAAAGAAGCATTATTTTTTCCATTTTTTTATTAATTATGATACTTTTGAAAAACCTTGTCCAGTGTGAATATAAAAAGTTTCTTGTTTATTGCTGATGCATTTAGTAGATCTGTTCTATTAATTTATTTTCTGAAACACTGAAGGTAAGGGTCATTGCCAGGCTTAATTATAAACTTGTCGCAATTCTAGGGTATGGTACAATTGAACTGTGGATCGATACACTGGGGGGAGCTGAAGAAGATTGCCATGATTTTGGTACTGTGCTCTGATCTGAGCTGAAATAAAGATGAATCATAGGAAAACAGGGTGATCTGGGCCCAGTGCAGCTGCAATTTCACATTGCTCCAGTTCCTCCTCTGCCACCATTACTGAATTACCAGTAATATTCTTGCCATGCTTAAGAAATTAATGTGGCTCAATAATGATAAGCTTTGTTGCCACAGAAACCTCTTTTAATGAGCAGATTTAGCGTATTTCAAGCAAAATTTTGCATTTGATGCAAGTTTGTTTTGTTCAGTGAAATATATGTATAATACAGTTTCAGTATGGGAACTGTCCTTAGAGCTTCTTCCACTTGACTAAAAGAGAAAATGAGGTAACTTGTTGGTTGCTTTTTTTTTTTAGCTTCTTTTTATCTTTTTATGGCGGTTTAGATGTCTAAAGAATTTTTCTGTGAAACCAAATGTCTAGTAGCAGATATTTTTCCTAGAAATTATAAATATTTTACTTAAGAACTAATTTTGAATTGTGTAATTTCATTAAAATGATTGGTAACAAGTGGGGTAGCATTAAAGAAAGTAAAACTCCTTTTAAAGTAATGGTATGATCAACCAAATTTAGATATTGGGCAGTGTCATAGGACTGTCATCTTCAGCAGTGTGGGTGGCATCCCATGCTGAACCACAGACTGCAAATCATATTGTGGATGTGGAATGGAAAAGGTTAAAGATAAGGTGGATTATGATTGAAAGACAGACCACAAAGAATGTTATACAGAGTAGTGCTTCATGTCCACCCATCTTGCAGAACTGAAATAATTCACTGTGTGTTTTTAGTGAAATAAATTAAGTGTGGGTAGTGTCCCATGAGATCTCATCTAAAATGATCCAAGAATAAATGTCACTCTTTTAGACTTCTCATTTCTCATGCTTTCTCCTGTTATCTCTACTGCTATCTCATTTTTACTGCTTTCCTACTTTTAAGCACCACTTGCACCACGACTTTCAGTGAGTGAGCTGATTGTTGATAGTGTGACTCTATTTTTCTTGCTAAGTGGTTCCAAATCTTCTTGGAGATTCCATTGTCATTTGCCTTAGTCAGATTTCTAAGGTGAAAGTTTAGCCTTTTCAAGTGCTATCAGGAGTTTTCATTTAACACTCACATTTATAAATTTAAGTAAGTGTGTAGAAATATATTTTTGTCAGCAAGATGTGTTGATTTTTTTTTTTTTTTTTTTGAGTAATTGGCATGTGTAAGAATTTATCTGACTTTTACTTGCTCTCTTACCAATTTTCAGATAAGCAAAACAGTTTCCAGCTATTGAACTCAAAGACTGCCACCTTTGAGTCCTCTCTATCCTCTCTATCATCTACTGTGGTTCTATTTTTTTTCCAACATCATTAAAATACAAGTCTTGTTACGTATGTTTCTTTCTTCTTGTCTTCATGTAGGGAGTGGAATTGTGTCTTGGCAAAATTTGTGACATTGGGGACTAACTTATGATACTACTATGTCATTCCTTCCATAAGTCTTATATTTTATATTTCTTTAGTTCATTTTCCGGCTTCCTTTAGATAGCAGTGGACATATACATGGTATATTCTTAGTTGCTTAACCCATAGTGAGTATAATTTATATTCAGCATCTCCAATCAGTGAATTTAATTCAATGAGATTTAGGAATCCCAGTTTAACGTGTGAAGCTAGAAACTGTAGGGAGCTGTCACAAAATGAAACTTATTCTAATAGAATACTATAAAGCATAACATAAGTGCAGTACTCATATTTAGCACTTGCACATTTTCTGGCTGGTTTTAAATCAGTTATTTTGGAGTAGGTTGTTGCTGTGTGCATGTTTGCATTCATTTGAAACTGTAAATGCATTTGAAGGAATTTCAATGAATGCAATGGAGTGTAACTTACCTAAATATATCTTTCTTGGTGGTCATGAGGGGAGTGGTTTTGTTTGGAAGGTGAAGACCCCTTATTTGTTGGAATTCATTTTTTATATGCTTTTCCCTACTTTGTCATTGAGGCATATCTCTGCTTTTATTTTCTTTGCCATGACTGTGGTAAATGTTAACAGTCTGACCTTGAAGTTGCAGGGATGATAGAGCTAATTATGTCTTGGGTTTTGTTTTTTTATTTTGGTTTTTTTTTTTTAATGGCAGCTGTTATAGTTCCAACTGATTTTTCTGTTATATGGTATCGCCTCTTTCATAAATGAGGCACATGATTTTGATTTAGTTTTTGTTTTGAAAAATGCATGATCTATGAATATTCAGTTCTTCTAGCAAATGAAGATTTACAAACTTCATAATTTCTGAAGTAACTCAAATGTCCTACTTAAAAAGTTATCAGCTAATCTACTGGCTTCCATGAAAACAAGAGAAAAATTAAAGAATGTGGTGACTCTTTGGTTGGCATTAGGGGTGGTAATAGTCTTGCTTGTCTACATTTTTGGCAAAATTAGAGTGCTTTAAATAGAATAAGTAATTTAATTCTGCATATTGTTGAAAAGCAGCAGTTACTTTATTTTTAATCACTCTGCATTCAAAAGGTACATCATGAAGGGGGATTGTGTTCTATTGTAAAAAAAATTTTTATATGATTGAAGAAACTGTAAATATCACATCATGCACTTCAATAAATATCACATTCATTTAAAAAATGTCAACAGCATAAGTTGAAATTGCAATAAATATTCTGGCAGTAGTTTTGATATCTACTGTTTCTCTATAAACCACTAAAAGCAGTAACGTCTCAATTGCTAAATAGCCTGCCCACATAACAAATTTCTGACTATGAAGTCTAAGTGGAGCTTGCCTCAAAACTGCTTAGCTTTGTCTCAGATCTTAATAGTCTTTAATACTCAGTTTTGATAAAAATATCAGCTAAAGTCTGGGCCATAATAAAACCCCAAAAGATAGATTTTAACTAAATGTCTTTCCCTTTCAGATCTTATTAGATGACTAATTTCTGTTATGCTAACAAAGTGTACGCATCCCTAACTGAATAACGTTTTCAAAGCAAGACAATTTCTTCATTAATTGTCATCATAAAAACTCCTACATTTAAATGTAAATGGGATTGGCTGTGTAATCATTATTATAAAATTTAGATGTGTCTAAAATAAATACCTCATGGGTTTTCTTAATAATTTTGCTAGAAAATTTTGCTCAAATTTAATTGACATTTTAAGTTATTGATAAGTCCATAATTATATTTTTAGTTATTTGAACTGACCTCTTAATTTTACCAAAGAGCTAATTCATATAACGAGTAGCAGTTTACATGATAGAGTTATTTATTTAAAAAGGAAAGCATGAATCAGGAACCTGTTTAGTCTCCCAAGACATATTTTGGTACATGGGTGGACGGCATTTGGGAGAAGCATCTACACAGGTCCCAGTGTCCTTTTCCACTCTGCTGGAAGTAGGATTTCTCCAGAAGCTGTTTAACATTAGGTCTATGGTTCAGGCAATGCTGAAATATTTAGTTTTCAAAAATTACTAATGAAACATGGTGTGATGGAGGTGAAACTTTTGTCTAAATAGCATGTGGTTTTTCCTTTTACTTAAGTCAATTATGGAGTGGATTGAATTCCAGAAGTGTGTGGTGGGGGGTTTTGGAGGGTAGTCTTTTTGCAAAGCCAGTTTTTTAAAACTTAGGAAGTGTCAGAATGAATGTTACCTGTGAAAGCATAATGCAGCCTCTGCAGACCTTCATTATCATATCGTCTTTAATTACACAGTCACTGAGTATTTCCCTTAGGCTCTATATCTTATTCAGTGAGTTGGATGAATGGTGCCTGGGAAATGTAGCAGCTGTTTATTATTTTTACCCTCATAATTCAAGTGTTGGCCTTTCCCTCAGTTACTGCACACTTTTTAAAGCCTGCAAAAAATACACAATGATTTTATCTTGAGTTTAGCATATTTATGAACTTATTTTCTAACCACAACAAAGATCATAATGCCTTTATTTCTGCTTCAAGATAGAAAAGAAAAAAAAAGTAATCATCATCCTAGTGTTAAATGTGGAAAAAAATGGATAAATCAGAACCTATTAATGACTTCATGGCAAAACTATTGCTGGAACCTTTTCATGATACACAGCTCAGGCTTCATTGCTGCTAACCCAACTGCAATATATGAGATGGTGTAGCTAATGTATTGCATCTCTCATTTACTTCCCTGATATTTCGGGTTGCTCACACTTTTTATTTATCAAGTACCAGGATCTCAACCTAAACATTCCAGAGATGAAGCTCAAATAGGAAATGTCTAGATTTTAAAATTGTGAGTTTTCGTTCTCTTGGGCATATGCATTAATTGTAGTCATCATCTAATGAGGCTAGCATATATAACACATCACAAACTATAACTTCTTGGATTCTCCTCATCACATTTTTAACTGCAGCAGCATGCTCTTGTATTTAGGTAGTTCAGCTGACACTTTACTCATTTTCTCTTCTGTGTTGTTAGTATCTCAAAAATTGTCATCACAGGATGGTTTGTAAACATAGTCTAACTTCTTGTACTAGAGTAATTCAAGTAAATAAAACTAAGTTCACCCATAAAACAAGTATTTAAGCAAATGATATTTGTTTTCTGACTTCTCTTTTCTCCTCTACTTTTAAAACTGATATACTTCTGTAGTTTTGGAAGGAAGTAGCTTCACCTGCTTATTGCACTTTTGAAAAACGGGATAGAATGACAAGCTCTGACTAAATCAGATTATTGTAAGATCAGAAGAGTTGTAAGTTGGTGGTGTTTTCAATGTCCAGGTCCAGCTGAATCCATTATTCCTTTTGCACTAAACTGAGACTAGCTGGAATAAAACTATAGTTCCTTTGTTGTCCATGAGATCAAACTTCACAGAATTGTAGTTCCCAGGATATGCTTAAAACTCTTTCCGTTGTTAACAGATTACTAGTCTGGGTTTTTGCAGAGGTAAGAGATGGGCAGGTGACAGAAAAAGGGAAAGCTAGCAAAATAAAAACAAGAGGTGTGATAAAGCTTTCTTTGTCTACAAATGAGTTAATAATAAACACAATGAAAAGAGCAAAAACAGTCAGGTGAGAGCAAGGTAATAATTTCTCCTAAGAATTATAGGGTTTTTTAGAAATAGCAGATTTGAGAGCAAATAATGAGGCCCATGTCCTCATAGTGATCAGGGATGCTTGAAGAAAAAGCATAGGAAGAATGGTATTGTTAATTTAATGTATCTTCTGTTTCAGAATACAATATATTCAGGTAGTCTGAGATGGTTTTCTGATGTTGCAGAGCCATTTACAGGAAGTATGTAGCTGTGGTATTTGAGACTCATTCTGTCTCTATACAAGCCATAAAAAGTAGCCATACTTATTCTTAGATGGGAAACAATGTCATACTTTACCAAGCTACATCTGCTTTTCCTCAGTACTTATACTGAACACTTTTACAAGGAATTCTTATTAGTCTCAGAATAAATAAATGAAGTTTCTGTCCTATTAGAGTGAATCTGGTAATTGCACTTTTTGTTTTTGGTTGAGGTTGGTATTTGTTCTGGAGTTTGGGGGTTGCTTTTTTGGGGGGGTGGGGTTGGTTTTTGGTTTAGTTTGTCTTAGTTTTCTCTTGGAAAGATATGACTGCTTTGTGCCAGAAGACAGTAACTGACCAAAGTAGAATGCAGCAGGATGAGGAATCATGAGAACAGAACCCTGGGCTAGAGAGCAAGCTATGTAGATGGTCTGAAGACATCTGAAGCTAAAGCTCTGTGTAGAAGCAGAGAGGGCTCTTTGAAACAGCAGTGGAATGTAAGAGTTTCCTCCTTAGATAAGTGAGATATACGAATTAAACCCAATATAAAGAATATGCAATGAATAATTTTGACATGGGTAGTAATATAAATAAACTATATATTACCATTTATCATACACAGAGTGAGCAACAAGTTACAGGCAAGAGGATTTTGCTGGTATGCACAGGTATATTGCAGTAGTATGATTACTCTCTGAGAAAATGTCATTGGACAATAGAAAGATGCAGCTAAAATGAAAATTGATATCGAGGAACAAATATCACGATAAAAGGTAACTGGTAGTCTCCTGCTGCGTAATTGATGTTGTCTAATTCCAGCTGAGTGGTTCAGAGTGTTTCCTCATTTCACATAACTACTTTTTTTTCAATGTTGTGCAGGTGTTTATTTTTACCATTCATGTTACTACTCCTTTGTGAGTGAATCAACGCGCAGATTGAATGTGTTTTGTTTGGCTGTATTTTTTAGTAGGAATTGGTAACTGTCTACAGACTTTCTATTTTGCTCTGTACCATGGCCTTCAGCAAGAGCAAACTAGAACTAATAGTTCTAGTTCAGACTAGGTGTTTAGCTCAGCAGAATTGGCAAGTTTAATAATAATAAAGATACTACCAAATTAAAACTTTGGTGGTGTTGTATAGTTATACATGCATTCAGAATATGATGCAGATAACCGCTCACTGCCCTGGACTTCAAGAGAGCGGACATTGTCCTCTTCAGGGACCTTCTCAGTAAGGTTCCATGGGACATAGCCCTAGAGGGCAGGGAGGCCCAAGACTCTTGGTTGATATTCAAGGATCACCTGCTGCATGCTCAGGAGCAATACATTCCTACTACAAAGAAGTGTGGCAGGAGGGCCAGGAGATCCCCCTATGGATGGATAAGGAGCTGCTGAGGAAAATTTGACAAAAAAAGAGGCTCATAAAAGGGGGAAGCAAGGACAGGAGGCCTGGGAAGAATACAGGGATGTTGGTAGGGAAGCTAGGGACCATGTTAGGAAGGCTAAGGCCCACTTAGAATTAAACTTGGCTAGGGGTGTTAAGGACAACAGGAAGGGATTCTATAGGTATATTGCAAATAAGACAGGCTAAGGACAACGTAGGGTCTCTCCAGAAGCTATCGGGAGTACTGGCTACCCTGCATTTTGGGAAAGGCTGAGGTTCTCAATGACTTCTTTGCCTCGGTCTTCACCAGCAAATGCTCTGACCACACCACCCAAGTCTTAGAAGGCAGACGCAAGGACAGTGAGAATGATCACACTGGGCCCTCTGTAGGAGAGGATCTGGTTTGAGACCATCTTAAGAACCTGAATGTATACAAGTCCATGGGACCTGATGAAATCCATCTGCGGGTCCTGAAGGAGCTGGCAAATGAAGTTGCTAAGCCACTGTCCATCATCTTTGAAAAATCATGGCAGTCAGGTGAAGTTCCCAACGACTGGAAAAAGGGAAATATAACCCCCATTTTCAAGAAGAGGAAAATGGATGAGCTGGGAAACTACAGACCAGTCAGCCTCAACTCTGTGCCTGGCAAAATCTTGGAGCGGATTCTCCTGGAAGGCATGCTAAGGCACATGAAGAGCAACATGGTGCTTGGTGACAGCCAGCATGGCTTCACTGAGGGGAAATCCTGCCTGAGCAATCTGGTGGCCTTCTATGCTGGGGCTATGGAACTGATGGACAAGGGTAGAGCAGTTGATGGAATCTACCTGGACTTGACACTGTCCAGACGACATCCTTTTCTCTAAATTGGAGAGACATCAATTTGATAGGTGTACCACTTGGTGGATAAAGACCTGGCTGGATGGCCGCATGCAAAGAGTTGTCCTCAATGGCTCAATGTCCAGCTGGAGACCTGTAATGAGTGGCGTCTCTCAGCTGGAGACCTGTAATGAGTGGCGTCTCTCAGGGATTGGTGTTGGGACTGGTCTTGTTCAACATCTTTATTGGTGACATGGACAGTGGGATTGAGTGCGCCCTCAGCAACTTTGCTGGTGACACGAAGCTGGGTGGTTCGGTTGATACACTGGAGGAAGGGAATGCCATCCAGAGGGACCTTGACACGCTTGTGAGGTGGGCTGATGCCAACCTGATGAAGATTGTCCATGACAACTGCAAGTTTCTAAAGCTAGGTTGGAGCAATTCCAGTCACAGCTACAGGTTGGGCAGAGAAGAGATTGAGAGCAGCCCTCTGGAGAAGGACTTGGGGGTGTTGGTCGGTGGAAAAATGAACATGAGCTGGCAGTGTGCACTAGCAGCCCACAAAGCCAAGCATATCCTGAGCTCTATCAAAAGGAGCATGACCAGCAGGTCGAGGGAGGTGATCCTGTCCCTCTACTCTGCTCTTGTAAGACCTCACTTGGAGTATTGTGTGCAGTCCTGGTGTCCTCAACAGAAAAAGGGCATGCAACTGTTGGAAGAAGTCCAGAGGAGGGCCACGAGGATGATCAGGGGACTAGAGCACCTCCCGTGTGAAGATAGGATGAGCAAGTTGAGGCTGTTCAGCCTGGAGAAGAGCAGGCTGCATGGAGGCCTCATAGCAGCCTTCCAATATCTGAAGAGGGGCCTATAGGGATGCTGGGGAGGGACTGTTCATTAGGGACTGTAGTGATAGGACAAGGAGGAATGGGTTCAAACTTAAACAAGGGAAGTTTGGATTGGATATGAGGAAGAAATTCTTTAATGTAAGGGTGGTGAGGCACTGGAATGGGTTGCCCAGGGAAGTTGTGAATGCTACATCACTGGCGATGTTCAAGACCAGGTTGGACATAGCCTTGGGTGATATGGTTTAGTGGGAGGTGTCCCTGTCCCTGCCCATGGCAGGGGGGTTGGAACTAGATGATTTTAAGGTCCTTTCCAGCCGTAACTATTCTTTGATCGTGAAATCATTCACAGCATTTCAGGACAAGATTTATTGATTGCCATTATAGAAGAGTTGCAGAGCTGGTGCATTGTCTGCCTTGATATTGTCAGTAAGTGTAATCTCAACAGATTTAAAAGGTTCTACACATGATGCACTAGCTGCAAATAAATTCACAGTTGTCAGTAGATAAACTGGATGTGTCACGAGATAAATTCTGCATGATAGCTTTAATAGATTTGGGTTTGGACTGCTATCTGCATTTATTTACCACATGGGAAGAAAAGTGGCAGCACTATTCAGAATGGAATCGTCAACACTGTATATACAAGTCTTCTTGACTATCATAGCCAAAATCTTTTGTCATAGTCAATTTTTGCCTATATGACCTTCAAAAGCATATTGACAGATGGAGCTGAAGCTATTGAATCTATTGAAATTTTCTATTTTTCCAAAGGTTTTCTAAAGGAAAGAGTGGAATGACTTAGTCAGATTAGCAAGGGCACAAATGAATTTCTGGCTGCTGCTCATATTAGTAAAATAGTATATTGCACATTATTATCAAAACTCAGAATATTTTGCAAATATTGAATGTATTACAGCCTTCAATTTCTTTATAATTACTAACAGCATGCTTGTATTTTTCTAATTGAAATAAAATTATTAAGCCTGTGGAAGAAAACCATTCTTTTTTAAAAATTAGAAAAACCTACCCACTTAAATAAAGCGGACTCAGAAATAGAAATTGTAGAATTTATGTAGCTGCTAATAAGTGTATTTTGGGGTTAATGCTACCTTAAAGGCTATTTCAGACCTTTCTGAATATGTTGACTACCCATTCACATGGTTATTTCTTTTTGACAGGCCAAGCAGTAACCGGCAGTCTAATGGCTATTCTGTGTATTATCCTTGTAACAGTCCATGTGAAGGATCACTTAGATAAGATTAAGTCCTTAAATAAGGACTTAGATAAGATTCCTTGGTATTATTTTTCCATTTATTCTTTCTTTATCTTGCCTTGTTTCTACAGTACTATAAAAAAAGCTAACAGCTAAGTGTGTTACTAAAAATCAAATGAAGGGAGAGCTGCTAAAACTGGTAGAAGTTTTCTCTCTTTAACGAAGCTACTTTATATTTTGAGGTGTATCTATGTGGTATAGCAGTCCAGAAAGTGAAAATGTGTTTCAACCTTTAATATAGAAGTGTTGATAGTTGCCTAAAACTTTCTTTGGATTATCCATTTATCAGTCTTTAGTCCAGCTAAAGTCAGGTACATTCAGAAGAAGCTGCCAGGAATTAGTCAGCTATGCCCAAATGCTGTTCCTCCAAGCTGAAGTATGTGTGTTAATGACAGCAAATGTAACTTGACTTTCAACAC
Source organism: Psilopsiagon aymara (assembly GCA_024733675.1). Lineage (NCBI taxonomy): Eukaryota > Metazoa > Chordata > Aves > Psittaciformes > Psittacidae > Psilopsiagon > Psilopsiagon aymara. The sequence continues at coordinate 8,923 of JANRGW010001494.1, read as the reverse complement.
GTTCTCTAGATTCTTGACAGAGGGAAATCAGCTTTAAATGAAAGTTGTGGTTGGTTCAAAGCTCTAGTGGCTGGGGAGCAAAAAGGGTTGAGTAGACAAACAGGAGTATAAAGGTTTATATATATACTGCAGCTTTAGAAGAACACAATGAGAGGATAAAACATGCCTCCCCTGACATTCATCTTCTCTTCACATCAGAATTATACTGAAACAAATCAAGTATTACTGTGATAAAGCTGAAGGAGGAAGGCCATACTGATTGGTTTTAGGAGAATAAATTTATGCACTAAGCAGAAATCTCTTGAGCACAACATGGATGGAAGACAAACATTGTTGCTGATTTTGAAAAGTTCAAGTGAAATTTCATCAAATGATAAAGTGCCAGCTGTTTTTTGTAAGCAAATCTGAAATTAACAAAGTACTGGGATTTAGCAGTATTTCCACATAAATGTGCTAACTGCTAGAAAAAGGAGAGATTTGGAAAAGTGGGACTACCCATTTATCTGTTTTCTTTGATAAGCACCAGTACTCTAGTACTGGTACATGGTTACTGGCTTCTAGATATTTTGCTTTCCTTCAGTTACTGTAATACTCCCAGGGCAAAATAATAGTTGGATTATAAAATACATTCTCATATTTATATTAGGGGACCCAAACATCAAACCACCAAAAGCTAAAATGTTGGTGACTGAACACATACCAGAAAAGGAGCGGTAAATATTTTATTTATTCAGTGCAATTACCTAAAATGGATCAAAATGTTATTAGCATCAAACCCAGAATCCAGAAAAATTCAGATTTTATATTAAATTATTCTGAAATCAAAGTGAAGAACATATTTGAGGTCAAGTTTGACAGAAATTAAAGTACTGAATAAAAAGTTGAGTATGGAAACTAGCTTTTAGACACTGCAGGGAGCCTCTTTTATGCCTTAGTGTAGTATGAAAAAAAAATACAATATGGCTTTTTTATGCATGCTTTATACTGTGTTCATTTTAATACTTATAAGGTATATATTATAATAGTTACGTGTTTCTTTCTTTTATTATTTACTTGAGTGACTACTTTCTGTAATGTCCATTATACTGTAACTGTATATAACATAAAATCAAGAAATGAAATCCAAAACTTACGACCTTAATGATGGTTTTGTCATTGACTTCAGAAGTTTCAAGTACTAAGTCTAAAAAATGTTCTTTATGATCTTCTTTAGAAACTTTGTACATTGAAAAGTCTGTGTTGCTATGTTCCAGCTGCCCTGTAGTTATATAGAATTTCTTGCTGTATTTTCATGGTCTGCTCACCTCTTTGGCAATTGTGATGTCAATTTTCCTGCTAGTCAGACCTGAGCCTCTGATGAACTCCTTATGTAGTCTCAGCCTGCAAGGCTGTTAACAGTTCTTTTAACTGCCTTTGAGTGTTGTATATCTTGCATTCTCTGAAGTACTTTTATTGCTTCATGTACAAAGTAAGTTGGAGATATCTCTTAAATGACTCGCCTATATTTGGGGATTTGCATATGGATTTCACATGCAAATGTGATTTTCTTCTCCTCTCCACCCCATAGCTCAGTGCATTACCTTCCGTAAATTTATTTATTACTTTTTTTTTTTTTTTAATTAGCAGCCAATTAGAGCCAAGGAATGATACAGATACACTTTTTCATTCATATTGTGCTACCGTAATTTTATCACCAGTTTGGCCCAAATTTTATATATATTTTTTTTTATACTGCTCATAGTGTATTTTCAGTGGAGTTTGCTGCTAGTTGATCAAATACATGAGGAATGGCATAAAATAGGTAATGCAAAGAAAACAAAGAAACAATAAAAAAGGAGATGGCAGTACTCTATAGGAATCTATGATCCCTTAAGGTAAATGAACAAGTTTGTCCAACAGCAGTAGCTTTGGGCATAAGACGGAGTGAAGTGTCTTGAATATTTGTTGACTTGAATTCACGCTGTTACTATTTTTGCTGAATTTTTGGAAAGTTTCATGATCTGTAAAATTCATAGACAAAAGCAGTAATCCAAATAAGAGAGAATATTTTGCATTAACTGCATGTTTAAATAAATTACAGAATCCTTTAAAGCTAAGTCGTTTTGATGCAACCAAATATACTACTAAATGAATCTTATGGAGCTACTAATGATTTCTTAATTTCTTTTTTTTTTTTTTTTTTTTAAAGAAGATTGCATTTTATACAAAGAATTTGAAAGTAGTAAGAGCTGATTGCCTAAGATATGTTTGACAGACCATGTTGTTAAAAGTAAGAAACAAAGTAGATATGAGCTATTTTGGGAGCTTTCTGTGTGTTTATCTATATTTTCTCATTAGCTCAGGCACCAAATCAGACAGTATTTTTATTATGGGTTGTACTTAAAACTAATTTCAGCCCCAGAGCATATACTCAAAAACAAAAGCATTCTTACATGCTCTAGTAAAATAGGAGTCAACAATTTTTACAGGGTAAGCTGTTTTTCTGTGGGTTCTAAATACTGCTAAGCACGCTGATATATCTCAGTATACAGACTATTTTTAATTGTCTTTATCTTAGAATTTAGACATTTCTATTTATGCTTTTGGCTGAAATTAGTTTAAATGCCTCAGCTGTTTAACTTGGTACACTTCTGGACATTCTAAGTAGCTTTTAACCAAAGTAAATAATGGGAGATGCCAGCAAGGTAATGATAATACCTGGTTGAATGTTACAGAAAAGGCATTTAAAACTTAGCAATTAGTACTGTTCTACAGAATTTTTAAATTATACTATAGACTGGAGTCTGTATATATTAATATGTGTTTTAAAGGGTTGTGGAAAAAATACTGTCCTGAATTAAATTCTAAAGGCAATTCCATAAAGACAAGAAATGTTCAACTTACAGGTGAGGGTATTTGATCATTTTCATCTATTTTTTTGAACCAGTGCTGTGAGATTGCAGTTAGTCTGTATAATATTGTGGGGGTTTTCTCCCTCCAAAATATATGTACTTTAACCCCACTTTTATGTACATTTATATGGATGAGAAGTCCCATGGTGATATTAAGCTGTCTGTGTGGATAGAGTTCTACAGAACAAATCATTTTCTAAACCTAATTGATAATTTTGATTGATAACCTTTAAAATATGACTGAAAAATCATATTACATTGGGTTCATGTTATTTTGGAAATAAACTTCTGTCCGATTTTATGAAAATACTCATGCTTTAGCAGTTAACAGACAAAACTACTTCCTTTATTTGAAGATACATATAAAGATAATATTTAGAAGAAGTTATCACCTGTTAGGTGATGCAAATTGCTTTCGATTTTGTTTACCAGTCAATCATAGCTATACCTAAAACCTGCTACATGTAAATGTGACCAAACCTCCATCTTTTCCCATGTAAGTTGGTAAGGGTAGCCTAAGATCTTGCTGAAAGCAGTCCATAACTGTTTGTCTGTTATGTGTCTTTAAGATTCTCTTTCTTGACTATATATACTGTGAAGACATACAGCATAATTTAACAATTGCTTGTATTATTTATCATCCTAATTGACATGAAGATATATTCTTGACTCAGAAGTCTTTAATTTTTATTTTCTGCTTGCTGCTTTTTTGAGTGCTTTTTCGAGTGCTTTTTCTCTTCTGACTTCGGTTTTAATGTCCAAGATGTGGTGGGTTCACTCTAAATGGATGTGAGATACCCACCAAAGCCACTTTGTCACTCCCCTTCTCAACTGTCTGGGGAGAGAAAATGTAACAAAAGGCTCATGGGTTGAGAAAAGGGCAGCGAGAGATCACTCATCAATTACTGTCAAGAGAAAAATAGACTCAACTGGGGGAAAATTAATTTATTAACAATCAAATCAAAATGGGGTAACGAGAAATAAAACCAAACCTTAGAACACCTACCCTCACCCCTCCCTTCTTTCCAGGCCCAACTTTCCTGATTTTCTCTAACTCCTCCTCAGCTGCAGTCCTGGAAAATGTGGAATGGGGGTTGAGCTGAGTTCATCACATATTGTCTCTGCTGCTCCTTCCTCCTTAGGGGGAGAACTCTTCACAATCTTCCCCAGTTCTATCAGACATGGGGGAAGCTTCTAGCAGCTTACTGAAAGTCACTCTGGTAGCTGCCCTATTAACAAAACCTTGTCATGCAAACCCAGTACAGATGATTATACTTTTGCTGGTTCCTTGTATTTTGAGAGCAAAAATAGTACAAGTACATAATAGTATCTTTTCCTAGCTCTTTAGAATACGCAAGCCCTGCCTGCAGCAGAAACACTGGCATGGCAATTTGACAGCTAAATGTGATATGTAATGTTCATTCTGTAATGTATATATAAATTGCACATACCCTTGTGTTTCAGAGTGGGATTATATAGACATTTCCCCATTATCTTGCAAGCTGTCATTGTGTCAGTGTATGAGGGTGAATGTCTGTAACTTTTGACATAACAAATTCAAACATCAAACTGCAATGTATGTTTTTTTTTTTTTTTTTTTTTAATAACAATGAAAATCCGCTTCTTTTCACAAACTAGTATTTAGTTAGTATTTAGGTTGCTTTGTTGCAACCAATAGCATGAAATGAATTCAAATGCACTTTTACTAATGACTAAACAAATCTCATCTGCCCTGTTTCCATTGATATTATCAATGGAAAAAAGAAAAAAAAAAAAGAAAAAAATAATTATTCTAAAATGCTGTTAAAGTAAAGAATGATTGGTCTTTGCCTGATATTTCCCTGAAGTCCTATAGATCGTAAGCCTCTGCTGAAGTGTTAGCAAATCTTCAATATTGTACTTTTCCATTGTGCACCAGTGATCTCTTTTCTTTCAAAAAATTTTCCCTTATAAGAATCACATTCTTATCCTTTATTTTGCCTTGAGTCATAGGAGGAAAAGATAGACAAGTTACCCCTTCAAGTCAAAATGCATGTGTGTAGTAAGTGACCATTTCTTTTCCCCAAAGCACATTTATTCACCTCCAGAATGTGCCTGTCCTTCACAAAGACAGAGGATAAGAGAAAAAAAACATTCCTGTCTTGCTGTCCCTATACTGGCAGCTACTGCAGCTTTGGCCTCTTTCTTTGGTACATCACTGATTGGAAATCTACCGAACATTTCAGTGAGATACACAAAAATAGCAAAAGGATAATTTAAAATAAAATTGTTACCTTAATTTTCTGTCTATTTTTCTTTTTATTTTTTCCCCTTAATTTGATATGTTTTCTAGGTTTTCCTTAGAAAATATGTTAGCAGATATAAGATCCATTCATTGAACTGAGACCAGAAATTTACCAATTTGGCATACCACGTTTCCAAAATAATGAGTATCCTAAACAGTCTCAACAGGACATAGCCTTTTAAAAATGTTACATTTCTAACATTACCAGAAATCACAGCTCCTTTGCTATAATATCCTTCTATGTGAAATGATTTCTGAAAACAATGGATTTTTGTTTTCCTTTTCAAAAGCCTCAGACTTCAAGAGATCTTTCCTGATTCATTATTGACACATTTAACAAACTATATATAAGTTGAGAAGTGCTTCTCCTGCTTTTTATTTTTTTGGCTTTTTTGTTTGTTTTTTAGTAAGACTGCAAATAAAGAAAGGGGTATCTACAGAAATAATACTAGCATAAGTTTTGTTGATTTTTTTTTCCTTAGGCACAAATAGCTGTATTTGCCTTTTTATCACAGATTTGAGTCAGTGGTAGTGACCTAAGAAAAGAAATACCCATCGTAAGCATCTCTTATTGCTAAGATGAACTGTAAATCTCAAAAAGCAGAATAAACAATAAAAGAGAACATAAATCAAATTGTAAAAATAGAATGTAACCAAAATATAAAATACAAAAGTGTGCTTAAGCAATAAGATTACTTTTGACTTTTCAAAGGCAGACATTATGTATAATAATTTTTTTTCCAAATGATTATAATATACAATATCCTGTAGAAACAGTTTCAACTGAAATATACTCTGCAACAACTTCCTCTCTGAAATGAAGCTATGTTATACAGATGCACTATATGAATGAATGAATGTATTATTATTAGTGGCATTTTTAGTCTAGCTAAAATGTTAAAGCCGTGGACCCTAACTTGTTGGTGGGAATTCAAGCTATGTTCCAGGAGGAAAGCTCATAATACCTTTTATTTCTCTTTACTATTTAGCAATTCATACTGAAGTTTCCAATTTCATTTTTTTATTTTTAACTTTGAATTATTGCATTAATAATTCAGTTGTTTTAAAAATTTCTGTTTCTTCTGTTAATCTTAAACAGTGGTAAATAATTTTTATTTATCATAAATGAATTATTTACAATGAGGAACTGTAGGTGTAGGTGTGAAAGCAGGTGAAGTTGCAACCTAGACCTAATTTTTCCTGATGAGCAAAATAGCTTATAGGAAAATGGCACTGCAAAATAAATGAACTGTACATGAATTATGAAATGAAATTTACAAATAGCATGTTAGTTTTATGTAGAACTGTTTCCTTGTAATAGAAAGTTCCTAAACAGTAAATTATATTGCCTTTCTCAAGAACTATTAGATGAAGACCATGCTATGTCAGACAGGCACTGAAGTGGGTGGAGGAAGCCTGAGGCTTCATCATGCCCTAAAGCAAGGGGATGACATCTTAAATTACAAGTATTATGTGCTTTGATGAGCTTTTGCGTCTTAGTTAAGAAGTGAATCTTAGGAGTTCAGTAAGTGAAAGAGGGTAGATTTAGATTAGGTGTTAGGAAGAAATTCTTTACTGTGAGAGTGGTAAAACACCAGAACATGTTACCCGGAGAAGCTGGGGCTGCCTCATCTCTGGCAATGCTCAGATTGGAGGGGCCTTTGAGCAACCTGGTCTAGTGAAAGGTGCCTCTGCCCATGGCAGGGGGTTTTAACTAGATGATCTTGGAGGTCCGTCCCAACTATTCTATGAATAGTGAGTTTATCAGGAAATGAAACTTTTCCAGGCTCTGAACCTAACTTCTTCAGAGTTTTTGAAACAAAAATGTAATTCAGGGAAGCAGAAATAAGAGCAGTAGAGATAGCAGTAAATATGAGTATTAATATAATTATGAATATTAGTATATTTTTTCTGTTTAGTGACTTGAAATAAAATGAAATAATGGTCTCTCCAAAAAATCATGTTACTTAAAATGTGATTGTCTGAAAAAAAGCCCAGTAAGCAGTACTCCTTTCCTTCTGTCTGTTTCAAAGGAAATTTGTTTACGTTCTGTAAGAAAAAATCCAAAAAACTATTTACACTGCAATCAAAAAATGTAACTATAATTTCTGCTTCTAAGGATAACTAAGTAATGACAAAGTATTCTGTTCTGAATTCAGAAATTAACTGATGCTAACAGCAATTTTATATAGAGTATCAAAATGTTGTAAGCAAGGCATGCAGTAAAGATTACAGAAACGAAGGAAAGATTTAATATAAATGTAAATGAATATGAATGGGGTTTAGGGATGGCATATTTGATTTTAGACAGTCATTCAAATAACATCTTATTTCAACAGCTCCTAAGAAGTTAGACTCAGAGCCTGACAGTCTCATTCCTTGATAGACTCATACTAGCAGAATCATGGAATAGCTGGAACAGACCTTCAAGATCATCTAGTTCCAAAACCTTGCCATGGGCAGAGACACCTTCCACTAGACCAGGTTGCTCAGAGACCCATCCAATCTGGCCTTGAAAACTGCCAGAGATGGGGCAGACACAGCTTCTCTGGGCAACGTATTTCAGTGTCTCACCACCCTCACAGTAAACATATTCCTAATATCTAGTCTAAGCCTACCCTCTTTCAGTTTAAAACCCCTTGTCCTATCACTAACATGCCCTTGGAAAAAATCCCTCTCCAGTTTTCTTACAGGCCCCCTTTAGGTATTGGAAGATGCTCTGAGGTCTCCCTGGAGCCTTCTTTTCTCCAGTCTGAGCAAGCCCCGCTCTCACAGCCTGTTGTCATAGTGCTCCAGCTCTCTGATCTTCTTCATGGCCTCCTCTGGACTCACTTGAAGAGGTCCATGTTCAAATTATGTCCAGACCCGCTGAGCTGAATGCAGTACTCCAGGTGGGTTCTCACCAGAGCAGAGTAGAGGGAGAGAATCACCTTCCTCAACCTGCTGGTCATGCTCCTTTTGGGCCAGCCCAGCATTCAGTTGACTTTCTGGGCTGCAAGTACACACTGCCAGCTCATGTTGACTTTTTCTCAACCAACACTGCCAAGTATATATTTGTTATACCAAATGAAATGTGAGGTGACTTGGCACTGAGAATGGTATTAATGTGCCAGGACAGCCTAGGAAAACTTTGTATGTCTTCAGCAGTTGCAAACAATATTTCTGTAGGTTTGCCAGTAACTGCCTTATCGATATTAAATATAGTAGGAGTGAGTTTTTGTCTTCTTTGGGATTTCACGTTATATCTTCAGGACAGCTTTAACTGCTATTGGAGGTCTGTGTTGTGAAGACAGTTTGAACATGAATTTTTGCCTTTTGAAAATTATTATTTTTATCCTTTTCCTAGAAATGAGTAAATAAATACAAATAAAACAATAAGAAATACTGATATTTGTTTTGCTTTTTGTTAGCTGGTTTTGTTTTGTTGCTTTTGATTTTTCCTTAATCAAACAGAACAGTAATGCCTTTCAAATCAATGCAAAATCTTTTTTAAAATAATCTTCAACTCTTTTTCATTTCCTTGTTGAAATGTGTCATGGGTTCAGCAGTAGCAGTCATTCTTCTCCTCCTTGGTAGCTGGTGCAGCACTGTGGTTTTGAATTTCGGCCTGGGAACAGTGCTGATAACACCAATGTTTTTAGTTATGGCTTAGTGATGTTTGGTCTGGCTATGGACTTTCTGAGCCTCATGCTCTGCCAGGGAGGAGGGGAAGCTGGGAGGAAGCAGAGACAGGGCACCTGACCCAAAC
>JANRGW010001492.1:0-38259 GCA_024733675.1 Psilopsiagon aymara | reverse complement strand
TAGACACTGCTCTCCAGGACAGAGATACAGAGATTTATGTTGAAGAGGTGTTTTAAATTTTTGTTTCCTTGTTTGTTTTTTTGGTTTTGTTTTTTTAAAACTCCATTATTTTCTTTTTTTTTTTTTTTTTTTTTTTTTTGATGATACTACTGTGAAGCTGAGTTTCAAAGTGGCAATACTCCATATGAGAGCTGCTGGCAAAGAATATGGATGTCTGGCAACAGTTATCGTATGCAATGAGTCACCGTCCCAAAAGCAAGTTTAAGCCATTTCTATCAACATTTAAATTAAAAAACAGAACTGTTACTTCAAGGCAAATGGCACAACACAAAAAAAGAAAAAAAACAAACAAACAAAAAAAAAAACCCCAAAAAAACCCAAACCAAACCAAACAACAACAAAAAAAAAAAGTGAAAAAAGAATAAAGGAGGACAGGAGGCCGGAAAAAGGCAATCAGCAAAAACGCAAGCCCACATTTTACTTTACTGGCTTAATTAGAATTATTTTCACTGAAAATGCTCACATGCCAATTTATTGATAAGATGTACATTTCCCAAGATATTTTCCAGAGTTGCAAACAACAAAGCTAAGTTCAGCAATGCCATGTTGCATGCAAACACGGAGTTAAATGTTGAACATTTACAAAAGAAGTGCCGCCATATTAATTGTGCAAGTTAAAAATCTGTTGCAAATGAAGGTTATAGGGTTTTGGAACTGAAAGCTAGACCTTGGAATCAAAAAGCATTCAGATTATATAATGTCAACAGTTGAAATGGGCAATTTATAGAAGTAATAGAGACATCTTCTGAAACTAATGGAGCTCTTGAAGTACATCCAAAATAGGAAATTATTGTGCTATATTTAACTGATCTAAAAAAATAAAGCAAAGTTGGTTATAATGGGTATAAGATTTCAGCAAAATATTTTGCAAATATAAAGACATATTAGTTGAAAGAAATAAACTCTATTGAATGCATACTTCTTCAAACACTTTGGTCAAACTATAGGAGCTCTGTGATTCTTAAGATTAGTAAGCTGACGGTGATATACATGATTGACCCTATTCCAAATGTAGGTAATTATTTTTAAGGTGTTTAAAAAGTGTGCTTTAGGATCTAGATGATAATTTATAAAATGCATATATTCTAAATACATATGCATTATCTCTGTCTCACACCTTCTCAATACACCAGTGGCTAAATCTCTTATAGGAATCAAGGAAACAGTCAGTCTAATAGAGAGTACAAACCCCAGAAACTTATAGATTGGCACTTTTTCAGAAGCAAGGCTATATACTTTTTAATACATCTTTATGAGGGTTTGTTCGCTGTCTCAACTTGATTACTCCTGCTGGCAATATGACATGGCAGCAACACATAATAGAGCCTTCACTGAAGGTGAAGGTAATGAAAAAATTATTTAAATGGGGGGAATTGCTGGGTTGACAGTCACCAGCACAGAGCCTGCTCCGCATATTTAGATACGGATTTTTAAATTGAATTTGCATAAACAAACGCATAGAAATGTACCCTTTTTCCTCAATAAATCTTTAATTATATGCACATAAAAGGCCATCTTCATCAATAGTGACAGAAAGAGCACAGCTAAGAGCTCAGAGCGCTCACCTACTAAGAACAACAAGATTCAAATCCTCGCAGTGGCTCCCACAGAGCAGTAGTTTCAAATCTTAATCACCTCATTCCTAGGTGAGTGACCTAACTCAAACAGGCTTCATTATTTTAGGAGTGTCTGTTCTGCTCAACTGTATTCTGCCTACTTTTGATTTTAAAACCCAGCCTGGTCTGAAATATCTTTCTGTGTAAAGGCCTAATTAAAACTAAAAAAAAAAAAAAAAACCCAACCAAACAAACAAAAAAGAAAGACCAAAAAAAAAAAAAAAAACCACCAACAAAAGTTTTGGTTTGTACTGATTTCCCCACTACTGGGTTGGTATTTGTGGTGAGAAACGTTATACTGAAAATTTCCACATTTCTATAAAACAAGCTGTTAACAGCAATCTAAAAAGCTATTCAAACTTCTGCATACATGTTATGTCTTAATCTAAATCTTCTTCCTGAGGATAAGGTATTAAAAAGTGTCAAAGAGCCAATTCCTATAACTTCTGGCACTATTTTTATGTCCTATTTATCCTCTACCTGTATCATAGCAAGGAAATGATTGGAATGCACTGGTTATTTTGATATTTTAAGTAACAAGAGAATATCTGTGCTTATGCTTTCTTATTTTCCCTCAAAATCTACATAATCAACATAATGGATTTTGTATTCAATGATAGGATGTGTCAGTTAGTGAAAGAGATACTTTTCCTAAGAGTAACTTCTGGGCTAACCTAAGCACCACCTAGACTTGCATTATTAAGGAAACAACAATCCACTGTTTATCTCCTCTTCAGAGAATAGCCATTACTAGTTTTTCCTTCCTACTTTTAGAATTTATAACTTGGGTGAAAACAATTTGTCTGAAATTCAGTCTGCAAATATATAGATTATGCACATGCATGCATAAGATTATTACTCTAGTTGGTTTTACTGCTTTAAAACTTGTGATAGTATGATGACATCACACCATATTTTCCCCTGTGAGGGTGTTATTGCTCAACAGTAGCGCAAGAAATGCTGCAATAAAACTGGAGTTTAGTGCTAACAAGAATACTATAGAACTAACTGTAAGACTGAAGTCTACATAATCATGCTCTCTAAGAAGCTCCTTGAAGTGCTGGTAGCATGCAGCATCTCATCTTTTACACTGAGCTAGTAACCAGAAATGCAATCATAGGTCAGTCTGTCTGTTCTAATAGCTATTGAACCACCCTACCACTTTAAGTCATACATTAAAGACAGGTAGAGTCTGAAAGTACATACACCTTAAATATTAAGAAAATGTGAGGAGGGACCAAGGAATTGCACACAGCTGAACCCACCAAAGGGAAAACAGGCAGAATTCAGACATTGAATATACAGTTGACTAGAAATAGGCTGCAGACTTACAGAGAGAAGATAATATGTAGAATTAGTTATTCTGGTGATAGGAACAAGGGAAAATTAATTGATGTCTGAAAGAAAGTTTCACTAGGTTCATCCCACCAATGCAACAATTTGTTTTTGTGGTTCAGCTGCCATAAGGCTTGCAGTTGTTCCTCTTAGATGTGCACTGCACACTGGTGATCATCCTCTGGTTTTAACCTTCACAACTGTGTGGGGCACTTATTTAGGTGAAGCCTTCAAGGATACTTATATCAATTTAAGCTATAACCATCCAAATTTAACTATTTGGAGAAAGGATGGGTTATGTTGTACCAATGCTTATGACAACAGTTTATAAAGTATTGTTGATAAATAGTAGCCACTTCTACATCCCAGCCCCTCGGTGAAGTAAACAAAGCTATGCTATTTTTCTTGCCTAGTGTTTGTTATACCAAAACCACCAATTTGGAATTAACTTTGAACTCATTGACTTTAAAGTTTAAATGGGAATGGAGGATTCTTGTCTTTGAAGTGTTAGTATTCTAGAACAAAAAAAATAACAAATTGTTTTTTGATACCTTTAAAGACCTGCTGTGGTTTAAGCCCAGTAGGTAACTCAGCACCATGCAGCCATTCACTCACTCCCCTCTACCAGGCTGGGTAGGGAGAAGAATCAAAACAATGTAAACTCCACAGGCTGAGATAGGAACAGTTCAATAACTGAAGTACAATATGAAATTACCAATACTACTATTTCCATTAATAAGGGAAATAATAAGTGGCGAGAATATAAAACTAAGTAGGAGAAGGAAAAAAACAATAAACACCAAGTGATGAACAATACAATTGCTCATCGCCTGCTGACCAACAGCCTGATCCAAGCAGTGATCGGTCTCTTCTGGGTAACTCCACTATTTGTATACTGAGCATGACGTGCTATGATATGGAATATCCCTTTGGCTAGTTTGCATCAGGTGTCCTGTCTCTGCTCCCCCTTCCTGGCTTCCTGTGCCCTCCTCAATGGTAGAGCATGAGAGGCTGAATCAGGGTAAACACTACCTAGAAACACATAAAACATTAGTGTGTTATTTGCGTTATTTTCAGTAAGAACAACTGAAGCAAAAACATATTGAAGCCAAAACACGCCACTGTACGAGCTGGTAGGAAGAAGAATAACTTACACCTGAAAACAGGACAAGTCCATAGTTCATTAATCTGCAAAATACATCTATTGTTTGATGAGGTTTTTTGGTCTATGATCTACAACATGCACAAGCAATAAATCTACTTCATATAAAATATTAATTCATTCCTACTAAAACAGTAAGAATGGTATGCTGATGATCACCAAAGTTTACTGAGATATTTTAGAAAGACAGTTAGATAAAAATCTATAATAAAGTGCTAAAATATATTCAGAATGGAAATATTAAACCCTTATATATTAATCATTCCATTTAAGTTATTAGGTAAAGCATTAATTACATAGGCAAATGTAGTGATATATTAGGATGCGAACCTCAGTGCTAACATAATCCGAATATATTCTGTCAAAACTCCACATATGATTCATTTTCCTTCTATTCTTTTGAACAGGATATATTCATATATTCTTTTGAACAGGATATATTCATATATTCTTTTCTCTTTTCTTTTCTTTTCTTTTCTTTTCTTTTCTTTTTTTCTTTTCTTTTCTTTTTTCTTTTCTTTTCTTTTCTTTTCTTTTCTTTTCTTTTCTTTTCTTTTCTTTTCTTTTCTTTTCTTTTCTTTTCTTTCTTCTTTTCTTTTTTCTTCTCTTTTCTTTTCTTTTTTTCTTCTTTTCTTTTTTTTTTCTTTTCCTTTCTTCTCTTCTTTCCTTTTACTTTACTTTTTTTTTTTTATTCGAATAGATCATCTTTGAATGTGCACATCTTTTTCTATTTTGTAGGTATACAAATTTTTGTATTCTTGTATGCATATAAACTATGCATATATACATAAAAAAGAGAACAGAAGGAAAAAAATTCACTCACATGATTCATGAAGATGCATCACAGAAAATAATATTTACCTTAAAATCAGAGTATGATAAACTGTAGACTAAGATTTTGCTGAAGGTAATAACATTTCCGTTTTGTAGCTTTCAGATCTTCAAGGGATTGTTTGGAAGGGAGACCTGTAAGTGCAGCTTATCTCAACAGGATAGACAGGATTCATGGCCCATTCCTGGGAAGAAACTTGATTAGCTCAACTCTTCTTTATTCCTAGGGTAATCCAAACTGGAGAAGATCCCATAATGTCATTGAGTTCAATATCTTTTCCAAAGTAGGACTAGAAAGTCAGAGTAGGATGTCCTGGATTCAGCTTAAACTATGACATAGGGACCTCCGGACTTTTTCCAGTCTAGGTATGAAAATCAAGGATGGATAATGCCCAAACTACTTAACTGGCTTCCCTCCTGTTCTTGATTCTATCAGAAAGAATTTAAATAATTATATCTTCTTACAACTATGTAGTATTGACTAGTGAGGCACCTGGACTGTACCAGTTTCTGCTCAGGTGAAACACAGTGGAGATGTTCATCAGTTTCTAATAGGGTTGGGGGCTTTTTTTCGTAGTTGTTTTTGTTTGTTTTGGGGGTTTTTTTAATGCCTTTTTTTTTTTTTTTTTTAATGTGTTATTTTTTTTTTCTCCCACTAAGACCTTCGAAAGACCTAGGCCTTATATCACATTGCAGGAAATTGAAACTAGTCCCAGAGGAGACTGGGGCTTCTGGAGTCTGCTCACATCTCTTTTGCTAAAATATTCCTCCTTCAAAACCTTACCCTCTTCTTCACATCATACCATTGATTGATTGCCTATCTTGTCTTGCATAAATGATCTGTGCTCACTTTTGCAATATTTCTGTTCCAGCCCCACTCAGCCTAACATCTCTCTTCTTACTGTTGATAATCTGGCCTCTCTTCCATTGTGACATTGCTGTACTCTCCAAATGCTACTTTTTATTTGAACAAAAGTCTTTGTACTTCTTTCTTTCTACCTCTTGATGCATAGGAAGAATTCCCACAATGCCACTTCATTATCCACCTCAAAAACATTACTTAAAAGTCCCCTTTTCCATGATACCGACACAAAAATGTGACTGTGGTTAGACCACTGATGTATTTAGATGCCAGACTGAGTGCAATCTCATTTTCCTGAAGTTTCGTACTGTCTGAAGTGTTGTAGAATGCCAGTACAAATATTTAGCAACATGAGGCCTTTCTATCAAGATGTAGTTTTTACAGTCTAACTAAAATAAGTTTGTTATTTCAAACTACAGAGCAGTTCTCTTTTTTGCTGCACTGTCATTTTCAAACAATGACAGATTGAATTCCTTCACTTCTCCAGTCTGGCATTTCCACTGTCTTAATGAAGAGAAAAAGCATAGATACAGCCTGAACATTTCATGGTCTTACGGCAGATGAGAGGATTTAGATTTACTATTGATAGGATCTTTTCAAATGGCAGTTCCACCAGAATGAAACAGAGATCCGGAGATTGCTCACTGCTCCAAAAGGAGGATTTAAGTAATTTATTTTGAAGCAGACGAATAAGGTTCCCTCCCATTCTCCATTCAGGTGTTATTTAAGTAACATGGAAGAACAAGAGGTGAATCAATCCATAAGGGAAAAGTCAGAATGAAATTGCACATCAAATTAATTTACTGACAACTTCACACACCAATTTCAAAAGGTTGGGCCTTAAAGAATGAAGCATAAATCTCCAAACCCTAACATTTCCACTTTCACCTGTGGTTGTGATCATGAAAAACATGAACGATGCCTAAACACCTGCAGAAGCAAAAGGAAAAGCAAAGTTCTTGATGTTAATTTCCATTGCATTGTAGGAAATCCATTGTAAACGTCCATGTTAGACACGATTTCAGATCTTCATTAAAAGTTTCTGGTAAAAAAAACCAAACGTGCTGTGGTCAGACTAGCACATTGTGACATCATTCCCAGCAGTGTCCTGCTTAAAAAACAGTCAGTCTTTGACCTTGGACAAGACACAATTAATGCAGGAAGTACCAAAGACAGTGTATAATTCTGGATTTCATGTATATAAAAAAAAAAAAAATGGCTTTATGGTGACTGTTATCATGGGAATGTAGATTAATAAGCCAGAGAGAAATAGTAATAGCACTTTGGATTGAAAACGCCAGGGAGCTGATAAATGAGATAAAAGTCATGTTAATTGTGAGCTGAAAGAGAAAACAGACTTGGCAGCCTCAGACTTGGCAGCTTACTACTATACAAGGCAGTTTGACTGACCACCAAGTCTGAAGTATTGAACTGGTAAGATATGAGATTTCTTTCTGTGTTGCATGCTCCTTAGTACAGTCCAACAAACACACTAATTGGTAGCATTTGGAAGTACTTAGCAACCTTTTCTAACAGACTTCCACTACCTTGAGCACTGAAATCAGGCTGCTTATACCCTCTGAGCATAAGGCTCTGATTCTCACCCACTTCATGGCCCCAGGGAATGGCAATAGTAGAAGCACCCTTAGAAAAAGCAGCAGAGGGAATGCAGGAAGAAACTTTGTCACAACATAAACATTGCATTCAAAAGAATACACCTTCTGCAGTAATAGCAAGCAGAAAGTTTTACTGAGGAAGTAGTTTAATTCTCCCTTAACATTTTCCTGAAGCATGTGTGCACTGAATATAACATAGAGTCATAGAATCATGGAATAGTTAGGGTTTTAAAGGACCTTAAGGTCATCTAGTTCCAACCCCCCTGCCATGGGCAGGTACACCTCACAATAAACCATGCCACCCGAGGCTCTGTCCTACCTGGCCTTGAACACCGCCAGGGATGAAGCATTCACAACTTCCCTGGGAAACCCATTCCAATGCCTCACCACCCTTACAGTAAAGAACTTCTTCCTCATATCCAATCTAAACTTCCCCTGTCTAAGTTTGAATCCGTTACCCCTTGTCCTATCACTATGAACAAGATTTGATACATGTACAGGATGTGAGCAGAGTTACTAAAAAAGTTCTTCAATAGGCGATAGTAAGCTTAATCTCTGGAATTGATTCAAACCACCCAAAACCTGTTATGTGCATTCCTTGCCCAATATCTTTTCATGATTTAGAAACAAATAATTACTTTGTTCTTCATGAAAATGAAAATCAAAATTGATTAACTACTAACTTCTTCTTTTTGAGATGAGCAAAGCGCTAAAATCAATATTTTCCGTCTTTTTTTTCTCTTTTAATATTTTGACTGATTAATGTCAATAAAATCAAGTTTTAAAGATAACAAGACTGATTTTGTTTGTGTTTTTTTGTTTTTTTTACTTGGTTTGGTTTTTTTCATTTTTTATTTTTGTTGTTTGGGTTTTTTTTAATTCACTGTATTCTGGTAAATGTTTTATTTTAAAATTTGTAATAGGTAAGCAGAAATACTATTTGCACCTTTTGTTTGCATTCATAAAAACATTTTTAGTGATCTCCCATTGTAAGTTTCTTTTTTTAAGCCTTTGTGAACTTCTGGACACTTTCAGGAACTCTCTCATGAAAGATTTGCTTTGCCAGCCACTGTGGCACCTGTATCTAGCTTTCTACTCCAAATTTACAAAAGCAACACGAGAGATGAGAGGAAAGAATGCCTAGGAAAAATTAGTCAGGAAACTAACAGAAATTTTCTGAGCAGATGGCATTTCCCTATTCTGCCACCTGCTAATCTTCACATTGAAGCAACTACCACATGGATGGATTAATGCATTTCAGGATAGCAATCTTGAATCCTGAGGTTAAAAAAACACAAAACCCAATACCAAAACACCAAGTAAAACTAAAACATCAAATTTCATTCTTATTGCTTGGCATTATATTTTTCAGTTATTACTTCTATTCTGATAGGAAAGTTTATTTCAGTAAAAGTCACAGCCTCTAACAAAAACCAAAGCATATAATCTATGATTATCAACTGAGCTAAGTGAATTTATTTTTCAAATATATATCCTAATTAATAGAATAATACAGACAGGAAGTAGAAATTTCTGCCAGTACAGACGATCTTTGTAATTTCACAAGGGTAATGCTAGAAAATGAGTAAAGTTGTTTATAAGTCAGAGGTTCAGAAGATTTATCAGTATGCGAGGTGACTTCCAACTCAGTAGATTAGCGATAATTGGCTCTTACTGAATGGAAAGTGAGGAAGCTTGTAACATACCCAATGAACCTGATCATTGCAGATGGGGGATGAGGTTTGTTTTTGTGAGTGTGTGTTTTAATCTTGCTTGAACTGATAGTTCAGTGTGACAAAACTTTATGCATGACCTCTGTGACTTAGAAATGCTGCAGGCAAAATACTTCTTTAGGGATAGGGAACTAAAAGCATTTGCAATTCTAAGAATGGACATACACAGTAGTACTCTTTTTACCAAAATAGCTTCAGGCTATTTGAAAAAATAAACAGCATGAAAATGTGGTAATGAAGAGGAAGATTTCCAAAGCAGTCTGTGAATGAACACTGTGAGAGAGCACAGAAGAAAACTGAAGACTTAAAGCAGTTGCTTGCAGTAGCACGGCTGGATTGCTAACAGAGTAATGCCCTTTGAGTCCTGTGCGGTTTAAGCCTGACATTATCTTCAGATGTGTAGTCAGTTATTTGGCTGGTCACTTCTCAATTGTAACACCTTATAAAATGTGCGCTAGAATTAGACAAATGAGTTAGTGATAAAGTTTCCAAAAAGAAAAGATTATTCTGAGAACTGTCCCTAGGCTTTCATCCTGAAATTACAATAACTACCAAGCTGTGAAGCATAAAAATGGATTCCCTCTATACAGGCTTTAACAATAAGACCAATAATACTGGAAGACCAAAACCACAAAACCCCTGAACATGGCTACGAATTTAGCAGTTCTGGGCCAACACAGAATACGACATAATGGGAGGTGGCAAAGCTTGTTAAATACAGTCCCGGACACATTAGAGGCAGGAAAGATAAATACTACCAGTAAAACAGCTACTATTTTTGAGTCTTTTTTGAGTTATTTCCATTTTAAACATCATTAGCATAACAAGTGTCTGAAATGCAATATAAATGGTATCGGGTATTTGTTAAATCAAATTCCCCCAGGCTAACTCTGGGTGCCCTCTGTACTCTGACAATTAATGGCCTATTTTGTGGGTATTTATCCCTGCATAATTTATATGCCATTTCTGAAGGTTCTGATTCAAATAGCTTTCTTATCATGAAACTAGGTTATAATATTTGAAAAATTTTGCAGTAGATAGAAAAAAATATCAAGATTGTATATGATTTTTACTTTTAAATTTCAATGTGGCAGGAAAAGAGACAGTAAGAGTATAGGCACTTGTTTCTTTCCACAAGTAATGTGTGATCCAGTCTCTTGGTCCTCAAGAGCTACTCCTATTGTCCCTGTCAACATTTGTGAGCTTATGGCTGTTTTTCATAGGATGAAATCCCATATGGAGGCTCCCGCAGCTGCACTGAGCCTCCTCCTTCAGGCTTTGCAATCTCAGACTCAGAATATCCCACTGCTGCCTCTTTCTATGTCACGCTTCTGCTCAGTCCTCCTTTCTGCATCTTGCTTCCACATGTTAGTCTGGAAAGCGAAGGTATGGTGAATAAAGGGCTACTGCAAAGAGAAAGAGTGAGTTTTGGAAAAAAAACTCTGCGTAATTTAAAATCCTATTCCCAAATGAAACCGGGGAAGGAAAGGGCAGTGGTAAAGCAAAGTGGGAAGAACGGCAAAAGGTTCCCAATAATTCAAATTCAAAACTTTGCATTTCCTTGCAGCCACTTAAAATGCTCCTAAATTCTACATCTCCCTCTTCCATGAAACTCCTTTTGCTGCTTCCTAGTTTTCTCTCACCTTCCCAGAAACCTAAATGACTCTTTTCAGCTGTTTCTCAGGGGTCCTGATTTACATATTATTCCTCCCAGTCACATCATCCTTCTTTTTCAGGCCTTTCACTGTTGCTTCTAGAAATACCAGTTTTGTCTGCATTTCTGAGAAATTGAAAACTTGGATCATGAAACAGCTTCCAAAGTCTTGTAAGCTTCAGGGAGATTTAGAAGAACATATATGCACCTCCAGACTGTTACCTGGAAGTTAATTTTCCTGCAGTATTCTAAAATCCATCATTGTCTCCCAAGAGATGGTCACATTTAAAAACTGCAGTTATTGCACAACAAGGATGAGATTCATGAGTGTGTTTTAGGACCGATTACACTAAAAGTTGTTGTTGTGACCCTGCCAGTCAGAACTACTTGGGCTGAATTAGGTTGCAACTGAGGTGTTTGCTAGATATCTCAAGGCCATAAGAGTTAGCTGAACAGGATGAGAAATACTAAACTTAGAGTAAGACTTAAGTGTACTGTCAAAAAAAGTATGTCAGAATATTCTATGTACTAAGTATGTAGAACACTATATATTGCTTTAAAACAAAAACAAATAGAAAACATTGCATTCAGTAAGTCATGAATTATGTTAAAGAACAACTGCCTATTTTTTAATGGGATAAAACGAAAACGCACAAAAAGATTAAAACCAAAAATTATTAAAATTTGAGGCAAGCAGTTGCCAGGATTGGTAAATATTATCCTGTATACAAGAAGAAACAAAGTGCATTTCCTTCTATCTGGGTGTAATTCCATTGCAGAAACTGGGTACAGCTAAGCAATCTGTGCAAAGTATGAGCAATGTGTTGAGCACAAACTGAAAGAAGTAATTTTAAGGCATATAAATTTTAGACCTCATTCATCAGGAACCATGCCCCTGCTACTGTTTCAGCATGGTTGCAGCACACCATATATGCATTAACTCTTGTGTAAATCTTGATTTACCCAAAGTTTCTGAATTCATGTGTTCCCTGTTTTAGAAAAAAATGCAAGAAAGAACAGAAACAAATGATGCTTTATTGTTATTATACCTGGAAGGTAAAAGTTTTCCGAATCACAATTATTCAAGAGAGAGGCAAATTCAGGAGAGAAAAATATTTGAAATCACCCCTTGGATCTCTAACAGTGGACAAGGTTAGGCTATACAAAATGTCAGCTAAAAAAACCTGTAGTGTATATTATGTTAACAGTTGTTTCACATCAACAGAACAGAGGGAGGAAACTCCATTCTCTATTACCAAAGCATGACCATATTGGGACTAGTACTTTTCATTTTAGGCTTCTCTCTACCTACAAAAAGAAAGTAAATTAAAATAAAATAGAACTTAAAAAAAGAGTAATATTAAGAGTCAGGAAAATATCCACAAGAGGATAGGCATCTGAAGAGACTGTATGGAAGCTGTATGGAAGATTTAAAGTGATGGCTTTAGTAGAAATAAAGTGGCAGATACTCATCTGGTTTAAATCAATATAACTTCAGTGAGGATTTTGTCTAAGCAATCTCTAGATATTTGCCAAATATGCACAAAAAGAGAATGTATAGTGTGGCGGGATGTATCCAATAGCAATAGGATCAAATTAATTGATATATATAAATATATATATATATATAGGTTGGATATTAGGAAAATATTAACA
This sequence comes from Psilopsiagon aymara, assembly GCA_024733675.1. Classification (NCBI taxonomy): domain Eukaryota; kingdom Metazoa; phylum Chordata; class Aves; order Psittaciformes; family Psittacidae; genus Psilopsiagon; species Psilopsiagon aymara. Next base: position 25,734 of record JANRGW010001492.1, on the reverse strand, counting down.
GTGTAATATGTTCCAGTTTGGGAATATGTCTCTGACAGGAAATAACTCAATTTCAGGAGCTAATTCATATCTGGAGACACGAAGAACTAAATACGTAACAAGACAAACAGTCTTACATTAGTTAAATGAGTTAGCTGTGTTCTTTCTAGTACCTACTTGCTGTGATTTTCTGAAGCAATCACAATCTCTGTGCTTGCAGGATTTGCGACACACCAGGAAGACATGTGGACTCATTTTTTATATATTTGAGCTAGACCTGAGCTAAAATAGGGAGAAGCAAAGGGGGAAAAAGGGAGGCTGTGACTAATGAGGAAGCCTGTCTATAGGCAGTCAGAGGCAGAACTGGAACAACTCTGTAAAACTGCCCTTTAAACACACTTGTCCATGCTTTACTTACTTTCCATGTAATTCAGATATTTGTGGAAGGAATTACAGAAAAGAGACAATTTGGGCCTTTGGGAGAGACTTGATTCATGTTTCAAAAGAGCCCAGACAGAACTGATAAAAACTCTGGGTTATGTACTATGTGGTGGGATGAGAGGAATAACCTCCAACAGTAAAGAATGGCTACAGAAACCACCCACACATCACACTGGAAATTAACATACTATATCTTCAAATTCCAATAACTGGTAAGTTTTCTAGTAACCACAAAAATGTTACAGTTTTTCATCCCTCTCACCAGTCTGATGAGCCTTTCAATTTTTGGCTTGAAAACTGGAAAAAAAAAAAAAAAAAGACCCCATTCACACCCCAGTGAGAAAAAACCTGAAAGAGCTGATGCCTTTTTACAAATCAGACTGGATGCACAAAACAGACCCTCACCCAGTGTACAAAATTATTTCAGTACATTGAGATCAGTGATTCTTTTCTGCACACAAGTAGGGATTGTTGGCCCAGTCAGTTGAAAGTTTTGTAGATACTATTCCTGAGCCCACTCCAGACTCTGGATTATACTGTAAGCAAAGATTCGATTTTCAGTAGTATTTCTATGGCATCCAGGAGTATGTTATTTCTGTGTGTAGCACTCAGAAAACACCTGCTATTCAATTAAAGACAAAGAGCAAGCTTCCAGGTTCCTTTCCTTCAGATAACATTATATCTACAAGAAGCTCATAGCATCCTGAATCTCCTTCTCTCTGCCAGCAGCATTGAACAAGCTTAAAATAGTTGAATCTCATTGTTTGAAGTACATTTTGATTAGTCCTAAAATTATGTGTGGATCCATGTGAGCTGTTAGTGTATTTTTTCAAATAAAAACATAAGGTGGATGCCACAGAAATTAAGAGAAGTGTCTGTGGTTTATATCCTCATAGTAACGTTTTTGCTCACACATTTAATGTGCTTGCCAACTTTAATCAATCCAAAGTTTTTATTCATATAATTGCACTTTGGTTTATATATGGAAGAGGAAAAGCAATGAAACATGAAGACATTTCTTTGTGTCATCTCCTGCCCGTTTTTCATTTTTAGTCAGCACCCTTTTTTTTCTGTGATGTTGTGGGATTCCTTTCCCTTTTACTTTCATGCTATTCATCTTGAGCTGATATATTACTCATTACTGTTATTATTAGAAAGAATAGTGAAAGCAGTATTTGGATATAATTCTTTTAACATCATCACACGTGATAAATAAAAGTATAAATAAAATAATTTTAATAAAAAACACTTAAAAAAAAGTTTATTTCTTCATGTTCCTTGCGCTCTACTTTGATGTTCCCATTTTAGCAGATATAAAGAAATTGTATTTTGTTTCAGCATATCAGTTTCCCGTTCAAAAAACCAGCAGGAATCTGAATAAATGGATTAACATTACAAACACCAGCAAAAATGAACTAAGATGCAGTGAACTCATTTTGATCTTGATCTGCATGGTCTTTAGTGGCATAATTTGAGAATTTCAGTACTGTCAAACTTAATTATACCAAACTATGTGGGATCAACAATTGGAAAAGTGAGGGATCTTTTTTCCTTTTACTCCCTTTGGGGGATGAAGTACGAAACACTTCCTGAACAGCTTTTATTTTTGTCATCTTGTCTAGGAATCTTCCCTGAAAAGGAATGCTAGGGAGTGGATTGTAATGATAATTTATATACAGCCAAGGTAACGTTTCTTGAGTAAAGTCCAGATCATAGTATATTTGGTGCTTGCTAGCTGCTTACCTCCTCTTAAGAAGGCATGAATTCTAAGGATATAGGGTTTGAATTTCTTTTGTGTCTTTTTTTGACAACAGTGAAAGTCATGTCTAACTTGTCAATTGTATACAGCTGTAAATCAGCTGGAATTAACTCTATTTTGAAACAAGTATATAGTTTGCATGGGAAAGATGCTATGCCTCTTCTTTCTTATCAGTTCTGCAGTCCACCCAAGCCTGATGACTCTTTTAAACAAAATGAAAATGCTATGTGCAAAGGAAAGGAAGCTGTAAATTCTTGTCAATCAGGATGATCAGAAATTTCAATGAACAGGCTATTCTGCTATTTTCCTACAGGTACTATGGGAAAAGGGAGGAAATGCCACTTCAACTCTATTTGTTTCTCACATACATAATTAATTTCCCCTGTATACCTGGACCATGAATTAGAAAACATTTTGTTGCTCTTATAGTAGCAAATCTCTTCAAATTAATTTGATTATTTGGAACATAGTTTTATATAATAAGTAAACCTAACTGCAATTCCTCTTTGACTATTAAAATATCAGATTTCATCTGATATTTTAGAAGAGAATGTTTGTTATTAGTTATTGGTCTTTGACTATTAAAATATCGGACTTCATCTGATATTTTAGAAGAATTTGTTATTGGTTATATGGTTAAAATCTGAGGTACAATTGGTGAACAATACAAAAAAATTTAAAGATGCTCATGGGCCAGGAAACATTTCAGAAGGGGAAAGGATGTCTATTGCTCAAGGTGTAAATGTCTTCTTTCAGGATTACTCATATTTTAATTTGAAATAAATACTTCAAAGAAATTCAAAGTGGGCTATTAATCCTTTGAAGCTGTCAAGAGATAATGATTTACGATTTCCATTTCAAAGAATTTTACATCTCAGATAATAAGGAGCAATTCCATTGAAAACCAGAAGATCCAGGCCTGAAAGGACAATAAGACAGCTTCTGAAGGATCAGCTAAGAGAAGTGACATGCTTTTATTGTTCCTTGTTGAGTATTTTGATCTACAGATGCCTGGATTAGCTGAACCTATGTGCTTATTACTAAGGAAAATCAATTGCTCTCTAGAAGTTAGGCTAAATAAAATTATCTCTGCTGGTTTCTCAATACAAACTTTTACATTTGAATATTATATTTTGGGAAAAATACATATTTCTTTCAGTATTTTTTGCCCTTTTTTTTTTTTTTTTAAGATCAGTCAGATCAAGTCATCTATCTATTTGAATGCATATGTAGACGTGAACTACTTAAGCAATGACTACCTTCTAGTTTCTGAATAAATTACTGAAGTTATGACAATTACTTTGAAATGTGTTTGCATGCCTGAAAATGGAGAAAATATAAACATCACTTGGTCAGGGTTAATTCCAGGCAGAAACAAAGAAGGACCATACCTGGGGAAGCAGATTTCTGGTGGCAGTACGGTTGGTATGATCAGACTACCTGCTTCACCTGCACCAAAGATTTGGGACAGTAAGTTTAGTAACACTGCTGTCACTAAATGAGGAGCTGTGAGCTATTAGCTAACATTTGGCACAGTTATCTTTCTCAACAGTAACAGCGATTGCGACTTTCAACTTTTTCCAGAACACAGATGTCAGTGAGAACAGAAAGACCTATTCTCCATGGTCTTCCAAGCAACTTCTCACCTTTTCTTCTCTGTTGCAGAAATGAAATAACCACAGCCTAGCACAGGGATGTTGCTCTTGAGGTTCCTGTCTAATGCTGAGAAGCCTTAATCTGGCTGTAGATCCTGCAGAGGAGTCAATTTCATAAAAATAAAATGCATCTAGTCTAACTAAAATTATGATTGCACTTACAGAGGTGCAAATACGTTGAAATATTTCAATCTTATTTCAAAATCTTAAATTTAACTGGGTTACTCTCTCCTAGTAGTAGGATATCCAAATTAGTCATTATGCTCCTCAACATACTAGGTAAGTTTTCTTAATCAGAAAATTACCTTCTATAGAAATAATGGCTAGATAATGGACAAAAAGTATATAATCATTCTATATGCATATTTCAGATTTTTTTTTCTGACAAATCTTACTAATAGGATTGACTATGAGCAGGATTTAGAGACACAAATTACCATGGGCTTTGATGTGGAAAAGAGGATCAATCACTTCAATCTGTAGTACACTAAAAGAAAGTGTATTGAAGATATAGTTTCACTTCACACAAGTCAGAGAAAAAATACTGGAGAAATTGAGGTGAGAAGTTTAATGGGTTTCTATGATACTCTATGATTATTTTTCTACGCTTATATGATTCAATGATTTATTTTGTATCAAAACTTTGTCCTGTTATATCAGTGCTCATGTGAAAAAACATGTTTTAAGTGATGCCAATTTTAATTTATGATGGTGTATCATTTTATTTAAGATTATTTTATTTATGATTTTGTATGGGATATAAGTGGCAGCAGATTTGGTCAATAGCCCCTTATTTTTAGTATAATACACTACCTTTCTACCTAGCATTCAACTGTAATGATTTTTAGAAAGACACACCTAAACAGAAAGCATTGTAAGATTCCTTTCCCTTCAATTCATTACTCTGCTGTCTTGAATATACTTATTTTCGACCCCAGCTAGTATTTTTTGTATGTCACTCACTTTAGAAAACAGCTGAAGATGGGAGGGCAAAACAAGGGAAAATTAGCATTTCTTTTGCCTAAGAAAAGAAGTTGCAGGAAAGACAGGAAGAAGTTGTTCTTTTCCCAGGTAACTGTGTACTATCTCTTGCTGATAGCACAGCATATTGCTAAGGTTACAGTTTAGAATGGAATTTGTCCCTGTTTCCTAGAATTTTTAATAGATGTGGGCAGTCTTGGTTTGTCTTGCTTAGGATTCGTTTAAACACTTTGGCTCAGATAACATCCTCCCATGGAAAAAAGTCAAGGGATGGCCAAAATTTAGGCAGAATGATCTGCAGGATTGAGCCACAGTTTCCAGTGCATCATGTCCTGAAGAATGTGGGGGGATGGGTCTGAACACCCACAGAGCCAGCAGGGATTGCAGCCCTGCGAACCCGAAGGGACGTCTGTGGGATGTTTTTCCTGTGGATTCATCGACCTTGAGGTATGCTTGGAAAAGCATCCCATCTGCATGTAGGCCCAGACTGTACCCACGTGTTATCCCCAGCTGGTTATCCCCTAAGTTTTGAAACGTGCCTTGGGGGAATTTACAGGTGCAGAGTGGGAATTGTGCAAAGCACTTCTGCCAATGTCAACAGTAACTATGTGAAGAAAATGCCTGTGGCTTTCAGTGAGAAACATTTCACCATTCTAGCAATGCCCTCTCCCTGAATAGTTGCACTCTCTCAAAACCTGAGGAACTCTGTTTGCAAGCAGCTTGAGTGCAGTGCCTTTCATGGGATGAAAGGGATAGATAAGACAATGTTACTTCATACTTCCCTCCTCCTGTCAACATTTGGACCAAAAGATTGTATTTTATCCTCCTTTCAGCCCCTCCATGGGAGGAGTTGGAGGAGATTGCACAGTTATTTATTATGTGCGATTCACAGTCCTCTATGTGTGGTTAGAAATTCTTTTCGCAGCATGAATTTTCCAAAGGCTGCCTGGAAATGAAAGGATGCAGCTTTCTTTTAATTATTCTGGATCCTTCCTCCCAGCTTAATGCAGAATTTTACTCTTGTGTTGTCAAGGACATCAGTACATTGTTCAAGGTTTGGGGGAGGGAGGGTGGTGAAGAAAGTAATGAAAGATGCTTGTTCTCTTCTTTAGAAGATAAAATAGGAATCTACAAATGAAAGTTTATCAGAATTGATGCACTGAAATAATTTTACATTGGCTAAGAAAGTAAAGTTTCTCAGTAATGATGTATTGGACATGTATATTCTGAAAGAAAAATAGACCTACAATATCAGCAGATCGTTCTAAACATTTCTGTTTGCTGTATATGTCTGTGATTGAGCACTCTCTTACAGATGTGCTGCTACTTCACTCTCTGTTTCTGCTGTCTACAACAGGAAGATTAAGACAGCCAGAATAAACAAGGGTGTTTCTTTAAATTAGAATCCAAAAAAAGGAAGAAGTTGCTAGGGGGAGAGACTCTTAACCCACTTTGCAGCCAGAAAAAAACATTACCAGCAAAAATTATTCCCAGTCTAGCCAAGCACAAAGTTCTTAATTTAAGAAACCAAGGAGAACCACAATCTCTCTCTTCCTCCCTCTCTCCCCTACCTGTCTTTTTTTTCCTTTTCCTTTTTTTTCTTCCCTTTTATCTGGCAAAATAGTTGGAGTTCTAACTGGCTCCTTCTCTTCTTTTGTTAGTGTGTCTAATTCAGTAATGGCAAGTATTGTCAAGTGTGCCTCCACTGTACTATAAATGTTAAAAAAAACCCCAACATGCTTTCAGGTGAAATTTTTTCATATTTTTGTATTTTTGAATCTGTAATTATAAGTGTATGCCAGTTCCTCATAAAGTTCATGGAAGCAGGATCCAATCCTGAACTTCAGTGCAGTAAGCAGTATTGATTTCTGCTGAATCACCCTTATTTTATAGAACACTAACAGACAAAACCCAGACCAGTGTCTGAACATTTTCTAAAAGTTATGCTAATTGGAAATGCCAAATAAAGATATCAACAATTATCCAATTAAAGCAGGCAAGATGAAATAAATAAATAAATATGATTTAAGCCTAGTGTCTATTATTAGCAGACTAGCAGAACAGAACTGAAAAATTCATCAGCCTTAAACAGTAGGTTGATAAGGTCTTCCTATAGCCAGGCTGGAATTCAGCTCTTGCTTTGCATCACCACAGTCATTGGAATAGAAGCTCCTTTCCAGCTAACGGTACCTGAATTTTTGTAACTTAAAGATATGTAAGTTTCAAAGTTAATTGGACAGAAATAATTCTTGTCATTGCCCCTAAATGCCAGTGTGCATGCATGCCAGTAGAGAGACTTTCTCCATGCAGTTTACTAGCAATTACAAGCAGTACTACTGTGAAGCCATGAGCACTGCAAAGCATTTTCACTTAACAGCTAAAGAAGTGCAAGACTAAAATGTGCGTAGTTTTATGTTTTGCTTCCTGTAACACAGATGATACAGAATTCATAGCAGATGTTGAATATACTATCAAAGTCATATGAAAGGGAGGAGACATTGATCTTTGACCTCAGCAGTGTCTGAGAAAATGTCACTGCTTTCCCATTGCTTTTTTACAGTTTACTCTTCACTTTCACACAGGTTTGTTACAGTTTTTCACATGAATAGATGCTATATTATAGAAATGACAGTGAGAAACATAGGAGGAACTTCAGTGATGAGAATATACAGCATTCCAAGGCAATACCTGAAATAAGAAACATTTACAGAAGAATGTGCCTGTCAGTCTGTGTCAGTCTTACAGAGTTAATAAAAATCACTCAGCAACCGACCTTCTTTCTCAGTTGCAGATCATGGACCATTAAAGTCAATAAGAACTTTGCCATTTCTTTCATTAAGGATCAAGCTTTGAATGCCTACGCCACATTTTCCGTATCGTCTATTTTTCTTCTAAACTAATAAACTGAATTTATAGAGGGCTTTTAAAAAGTCAGCATTTAATCACAAGTGAGAATTAAACACTATTTATGTGTAAAGAACACTGTAATATATAAGACACATAGCATGCGCTTCTTTTTCTTAAGGCACACACTATAACTGAAAGAACATTACTGAAAATAATGTATTTCAGTCTTTTGCAAAAACTTAAGAATGATTATGATATTCCAAACCTAATCTAAAAAATAAAGAATGGTTCTTGATAGAAGGTGCACTGATTATAAACATGGCTTATTACCTTAGTTTTAGCAGAACTGGATAACAGTAATCGTATCCAAAGGCCTGGAAAAACAACCTTTAACTACAATAAAAAAATTGAAGCTATGTATAAACCACCAGAAATATTTCTGAAAACTGAAAGGAAAGAAGTAAATGGTCATTGAAACTCATCCCTAAAGCTGCTGCTGATGAAAGAAAAACTGTGAAGGCTACTGGAACAAATACTGCACCCAGGGAGGCAAAACAGCGATGCATTATTCCATGGAAGAATTTACTGGTGTCACAGAAAAAAATGTTTTTAAAAACAAATTTCAAAACTTTTTAACCTCATATCTGTTTTTTGAATTAAACTGAAGAACTGTAATCAACTTTGTAATTTCAACAGTGAGTTTGCAATTTGGCAAATGTTACCACAATGTACCTACCCCATGCAGGAGATTCTGCATAAAATCAATGGAATTTTCAAATTTTAAGCCAGGAAAAATGAATTATACTTCACAGAATAAGCACTCTTCTAAAATTTCAGAAAGAAAAAAAAAGAAAATGAATGTTTAGTTAGCAATCTACTAGCATTCTATAATTTTATTCAATTCTAATTTATTTCAAGAAAACCCAGTCTAAATTCCTGAGCACTTTTAAGGCTGTTGGAAGAGTATCCAGCAACTGAATCCCACAAGATGATGATTTCTCTGAAGCTAATTTGTGACCAGAATACCGTTCAGAAACCTAGAACTTGGGGAAGTCTGAAGAACTGAACTTTCAAACGTCCAGTCGAAGGATACCAAAATTTAGTTCCAGATATAAAAGCATAAAGAAAAAAAATATTGAAGATCTTTCAAATTTTCTTGAAGAATGATGTTCCACTCAGTGGTCCCAGGCATGTCATCTGCAACCTGAATATCGCAGGACCCCTTGTATCCTTGGTTGCTGTAGGACCAGAAAATGACTTGCTATGAAGCAGTCTGAAAGCTGAAGCTACTCCTGAATTTATTATAAGATAGGACTAAATAGTAATCCTATAGAAAAAGTATTGATCTTTTTTTCTAATTTGCATCTTTCAAGAGATGTAAATTCTGAAAATCTTAATAGTGGAAAAGTATAGTTTTAGTAGCAATAGGCTGGTGCTTGCAATAGAAAAACCCTGCAGAAGTACATGTTACATCTGATATGCTACTTCCTTTGGCACTACTGCAAACAGTACCTTTCCTTCATAACCCCATATCTCTCAAAATAAAATGAATGGGGTCATTTGACCAAATGTTAATCACCGTTAAACAGGATCTGAATCAGAAATGCATTCTATTTTACAGCCAATGGGGAAAAAAGGCAAAAGAAAAAACAAACAAACAAACAAAAACCACCAAAAAAACAGAAGGAAAAATAAAAAAATATAAAAGAAAAAAAAAGAAACCAACAGAAATCCAAGCAGTTTTATGGCACCTTCAGGGCACTTTCCATTTTATTCTACAACTAATAGCTAAAAGAGACCAGTGAGTCATGCCTTAAAAATACACAATTCTCTGTATTAAATCAAAGAGGAATCTGGGGTGTCTGTGAATGTATTTACAATATAAGTCTATGTTTCATGGGAGAAGCTATTGAACACCTCATGCCTTACTTTTGCAAAAACAGAAAGCTGCCGATGCAGATGAACCCACATCTGCATCTCTGAAAATACTCAACAGTCTCCAGTAGTGTAAGGAAAAAGACTGAAGATCAATGAGGTCTGAGGCTCCTGCATTGTCCTCTTATCCTTATTTAAAAGATAAACTTCAAATTTCTAAATAACATCTTTATTTTTACAAGCAACCCTGCCTTTTCTTGTTCAGCCTCCAGTCTTAACTCTTCTCCTTGCATACAGAATTCTTTACAGAGGAAGCTAACAGTATAGTGCAATCAGTAGTTACTCCTAGGTGGAGTAGAGTAGGAGTGTTACCAGCACAGACAATTGTTGCAGCTTATAGTGAGAAACAGAATTATGATTATACTCAGAGTAGATTTGGGAATGCAATCTGAATTCCACAGATGACAGTTGCGATGAAAATGCAAGACCAATATATTGCAATAGCATCTTAAAGTAAAATTAAATGACCAACACACTCAGAAACAATAGACTCAGGAGTTTACAAATAGACTCTGGTTTCCATCACTTCTTTTCCTAAACATTTAAATTCACATACTCATAAAAATGTAAATCCTTTCTCTTCCAATATTGTAGTTTTTAGCCAAATTGGAAAAAATTGATTGAAATAAAAAATGTGCTATGTACTTCTAATAAAACAATTCACAGGCATGAGAAATGGGACTACAGATGGAAAAAATGAATTCTGCTGATTTATTTATTTGTCATGATATTGCTGTGGCATAATATTACTAATGTTCATGCTCAATTAATATTATAGAAGACATCTTAAGTTGAAAGCTCACTTTGACATTTGCAAATTCAATATTCATATTCACACTATTCAAATGCATTTGCTTCTGAACCCCCTCACTAGCATGAGTAAATTTTTTGAAAGAGAAACATCATATTAAATATATTAGCAGCTTTGAAAACTATAATATCAGTACTCTGCTGAAAATCACCTTCACTTCTTCTTCAAAAATAATTATTCATATACAAGAGCATGACCTTTTGTGTAAGTTTTTCATAATAAATTCAGTACTTTTGAAATAAAATTACTTCTTCCACACCAATATTTTACTGAATATGCATTCATAATTGCGTGCATTCATAAACGATAGAACAAAATGTTATAGCATCTGGTTGTGACACAATTGAAATTCTAATTTTAAATTAGGTCTAAACATTTAAGAGAAGAGTTCAATGTGCGGAAGTTGATGCAGTAATTCCTATCTGAGTCATTCAAATCCTACCTCAAAAGGTAATGGTTATAACCATTCATAGTGAGAAAGAGTTTCATTTGCTTTTCAGTGTTTTAGGAGTTTTGTGGCTATTATTTACCTTTATAAGATCCTTTTTATTCCAGTAGAATACTGATTAAGGACAAAGCACTTAAAAAGAGTAATGCTGTTATCATAAGAGTGCAAAAGACACTTTTCCCCATTTTTGACTCAAATTCATCTGCAAAAATAATGAAGATAATTATTTACCCTCACTTTTTTTTTCCTAAGAAGTGTGTACAGCCTCAATACTTCAAAATGACAAATAGGATATTTTAAATTGTTAATGCAAACATCTTCAAAGCCTGGGATATAGTTTAAAAATCTTTTTGTTCTTTCTTAAGAAGAAAAGAGAAAAATTCTAACGAACTTAAAAATTATCTGAAATGTGGTGTCCTTTTGTGACTGTAGCTGCATTACCTGCAAATGTTTTTTTGCCTCCAGTCTGTGTCTCAGCTCTCAGAGTAATTCCCCTGCTGATTTGCAGGATGGGGGAACTGCATGTGGGCTTTCAAGTCCGCATCTGACAAACTCAGCTGGGTGCACTCCAAACACCTTTGTCATCTGAGTACCGGCTTGCCTGCCTGTCTGATTTCAAGGGATTAGGAAGAGCACACATATGTCCTGTTTAGCTAGCAGAGTTGAAGAGCTCGTAACCTGTAACTGAAAAGAAGCAACAAATTGCTGTGAGGCAAAGGGAGGAAAAACCACAGCAGTTTATACATCACAAATGACTGCCTGCAAAGTGAAAGCCATGCCCAGGACATAGGCTCCTAAATCAAAGTGGGATAATGAAAAACTAATATGCTGTAATTGGTTTCAGTGAGAACTGCTAAGCATGCAATTGAAACAAACTGCATATAAGCAGGGTGGACATAATTTTATCCAACATCAGCTGTCTAAATCTAGTCTGCATTAAACACAGCCTAAGCTGTCAGCTGTGTAAGTTACTCGGCTAATATTCTTCTACAGTCAACAAAGAGAAACAGACAATCTTTCACTTTTTTTTTTTTCTTTTTTTAACTCAGGTTGAATTTTCAACCTTAGGATGTAATTGTCCCCTTCTTTTTTTCTAGCACACTGTTTATGTCAATCAGACTTTGCTTATCTAAGGATTTTGTCTTCCTCCACCCAGCTTTCCACTATATAATGCAATAATTTACATCTTGGCTAAAATGATATAAGATACTGATAGTAATGTAAGATCTAATCAAGAAGTCATTGGCAGTAATAAGATGTTTTATGGGCAATAATGCAAACCCTATATAATCAGCTAGTATCTGACTGATGCACTGGAACAAGTTGCCCAAAGAAGCTGTGGATGCTCCCTCCCTGGCATTGTACAAGGTCAGATTGGACAGAGCCTTGGGAAACATGGTTTAGGGTGAGGTGTCCCTGCCCATGGCAGGGTGATTGGAACTAGATGATCTTAAGGTACTTTCCTATAAGTAGTTCAAAGGCGATGACGCCCGCAAAGGTGCTGATAACAGAACAGTTTTGTTTCTGTCTATTTTTTTTCTAGTACTTTGAGTAAATTATTGAAATGTGTGTACTTGGAGGTTTCTTTTGCAGTCTAATATACTCTTCTTTTGTATAGTCCAATATACTAGTGTTAATAAAGAATATGGCACTTTACAGGGGAAAGTAATATTCATTATTAGGCCAAATAATATAGTAGGAGAATATAAAAACAACAGTTAATTCAATTTTCCTAATGCTACTAAATGGTCCTGTAAAAATTACTATTCTCTACGCTAACACCATCCAAACTCTCAGAACAATAATAAAGAAGTATGTTTCATTCCTGAGGTTGGTTACATAAAGGAAGTATTAAAAGAGAATTCATAGCTTGTCAAGTGTTTTTGGAAAAAAAAAAAAAAAGTTTTGAGGTGTGTTTGAAACTTGGCTTAGTTGAAAAGCTATAAAAATGAAAAAAAAAAAAAATCTGACTTATAATAGCTTGATTTGAAAAATTGTATTTTGTTTTTATGTAAATATCAAATTTTCATTTTCAAAATGTTGAAATAAAACATGCTGGTGTGTTTCTCAAGATTACATCTTTTTTAGTTAAATTTTAAAATGTTTTCACTTAGTCATGATTATTCACTACTTTTCAATACTTTATCCCATATTACCTAAGACAACATGTATCTACTCCAAAAATTTTAATTCAGAAGTCTATGTCCTGATTGATATGAGTCAAATATCAGCCTGTTTAAATTTAGATATATGAATCATCTAAGTCAGAAATTTGGTCACTTGCTGTAGTTTATCCTATAGAATATGGAAAGATCAAACTGGACATTAAATAAGCTAAAACACTGTTTGGGGCACCTTCATCTCTGTATGGGTATTTTTGGGAAATTTTATCTACTATGGTTTTAATTTACCTAAGTTAACTATCTGATAAATTACAATTTGCTGGGTTTGGGGTTTGTTTTTTTTTTTTTTTTTTGGCGGGGGGGGGGTGTTGGCAATATTTTTCCTCTTATTTGCTGATTGTGTAGGATGATATTTCTCTCTTTTGTGTGCACTATTTCAATTCTGCTTTGTCCATTACATTAAAATAATATTGAGCGTTATTTTATACCTGTTTTTATTAAGGTCTGCTTCAGCAGTATATACAAATAAAAAATTGTACAAAGCTAACCAAACTTTGTCTCATAGGAGTTTGTATCAAAATATAATAACATTATTTCACTATTAGTGAGGTAAATAAACCTTGACTGTTTTCTCTCCAGATCAAGTTGCCTTCTTCAGCAACAGCCAAGGAATGGCAGCCTTATACCTGCTCATACTATATGGATTATGTGTCAAGTTGTTAAAAATGTTTCTATTTACTTACCTTCTGCTGGTTTTGAGGCCTATATGTATATGTGTGCGTGCTTAACAGCAACTGAAAATTCTTCACATGGATTAATTTTCGTTTAAGGAATACATTATTCATTAACTTCATTCTTCTCTGCTGCAATAACCAAGATACATGTCTGAAATGTAGTGACTTTCAAAAGAGGACTTGAACATAATTTACAGCATTAAGCCTGCCCTAGAAGCCAACCGTTTATTTTTTTAATGTTCTTAAAGAACTTCGCTATTTCCCCTGTTGCTGTATAAATTCACATGAAACAGGAATAAAATGCTTGAGCTTTGATCCTGCTGTTCAGCCCATGTGGGCGCTGCTGATCCAATTGTCGGATCATGGCCCAGCCGACTAAGCACAGGAAACAATAAACTGACTTAACACAAAAGGCTGTCACTGATCTCTGTGGGTGTTTTGCCTAAATAAAACGGAGCCCTGAAGAAAAAGAATCAGAGCTCTAAATTTGAAATAAATATGCATGTCTGAGGCTGCTAATTGTTTTCTGGTTTCAATATTTGCAATGTATAATTTCTTTTTCTTTTTTCTTTTTATTATTTTTCTGTTTCTGCAGAAAGGAAAGAACAAAGGAAAAGAAGATGCTTTTGTTCCAAGAGGAGGAGGCTATTCAATTTTCTGGTGAATCATTTTTCCCATCTTGACTAATTATTTTCAATACATTGTACAATACTTATTTTAAGACTCAAAGAAGTAAACATCAGGGAGTTATACTGTGTAAGGATAGAATAGTATTAAACATGACGAAATAACAATTTATAATGGTTAGGCCTAAGATTTAAGAGTTTGGACTCCTCTAAGATTTTTAATTATTCAATCTGCTAGCATTGTGTTTTGTGTCCTTGTTTTTTCCAGTACAACTTCTAAGCTTCATTTCACAGATTTGCATGTATAAGAATAATGGTATCAATGTAATTAATTGACCCCTACCGTGAATAAGTTTGATGGTAATATTTTAGAATGTTCTGAGACCAACTGAACAAAAGAAATTCTTCAGTGAGCAACCAACAGGTTCATTTATTTGATAAGATCTACTTGGGACGGTCTTACTCATTCTTTTCCTTTAGAAGTGATCAAGAATCACAAGACAGTGATTCAGCGGGACATTTGATTTTTTGGTGATACAATGCAGTTAAACCCAGGAACTGAAACTATCATTTCCTATTTTTCAAATAAGAAAAACGTATTTCTTCAGAAAATCCCATCCCCTTTCCAAAGCTTCTCATCTTTCTTCTGTTTCGGATTAAAGATATGGCAACAATTGTGCTTGGTAATGTTTTGAGTGCTTCTGCTTACCTCTTAATTCTTCTTTCATTTTGTAAATGGGCATCTTAAACCTACAAGTCTGATTGAGTGAAATAAAAATCTATGACCCCTGTGGATAAGTACAATGGTTTCCAAAGCCACATAATTCATCATCTGTTATTCTGCATCATTCTATGATGAGGGCTGATATTAGAGTAAAAAAAAGTAAAATAGATACACCTAGCTATAGCCTTATCTTAGGGCAATAAAATACCCGTTTTGACCTTAGATTTGTGCGTGCTTGCTCAAATTGTGTACCTCTATTCCAAAAATTGTTTTAATTTTCTTAAACTTATCTAAAATTTTCTATGGTGTATAGTCCTTTTACACTAACACTCTGACAGCTACATTCTTTTAAAAGTTAGAATCAGCATAGCTCTCTTGTAGTGATTAAACTAGATCTGGATCATCATCACAGACTATGTGGCTTAGACATAAATGTTAAAAACTAAAAATTTGAATATCAGCAGGAACATAAATCTTGATTTTAGCTGAGTGTTATAAATATATAGCTAGCAAGTCAGTATTGGGGAAAAAACCAAACCAAACAAACAAAAAAAAAAACAACCAAAAAAAACAACAACACAAACCAAAGAACAAAAGAACAATAAAGTGAAACAAACCAAAAGACTTCTCCAAAATTTCAAGTACTTGTGAATATCATAATTCATCCAGGTCCAGCTCTGACTTGGAAATGATCCAGAAGGCACTAATCATGTCATGTTCAGGTTATAAATTTGCTTTAAAGGAAAATTAAGAAAGTTTTTAATTTTTGCTTGATTAAAAAAATGAGGGGAAGTATTCTGTCATAAATGTCCACTCGCTGTTAGCTAAATTTCTTCTTGCAGCACAGCAGCTACTAACATTAAAGCTTTAAACAGGACTGGGAGAGTTGATTTTTCCCCTTAAGAAGACATCTCATAGTTATAACAGTGTTTTCATTAGAAGTAAAATTTTTAATTCAACATCTCCAGTTTAGTGGTCTGCCCTTGGCAATGTGACTGTGTGAAAAGTATACTTTCACATGTAAGCTGTGTTACCTGGGGGAAAAAAAACACATTTCTTTTACACTTGTAGCGCAGCCACATAAACTATGCTGTCTTTTAAATGTGGTTCTGTGAGTCAGCAAAACGGAATAGAGATGCAAATACATCTCATATTATGACAGCTTTGCCATCAGTTTTAGACAGCTCTGCTCACATAAGACTGTATATTTGTTTGGTTTTGTATTGTTAAATATAATTTTTTTATACAGTAATAGAATTTATAGTGGAATTGTAGAGGAATTTATAGAAGATTATAGAGGAAGCCTACACATGTAATTTGGATTACATGATTGACTTGAAGATGTCTAATGTTTGTCCAGCTTGCGCTTAGAAAGCAGAATCTTCCAACTGAAATCTCCATGTAGCAACAAACTTGTTTAGCCTGGGAGTAATAAAATTAGAGAAGAAAAAGAAAAAAATTATCATTGCAAATTGATGGGCAGACCCACTACTGTATAAATGAGAATTCAGGAATATTTGATCCGGAAAACTTCTAGGAAAATCAAATATCCTGGGGAAAAACCAGACAGATATCACAAATAATACTATTCAGTTCTATATGTGCTTTTACATATTATTAAATAATGCAGAAAAGTATATGCTCTATCTTATCACAGCAGCATTTCACTCAGAACCTTATTGCAGATAATTCTTACCATCACCAAGATGCAAATCAGTAGATCTCAGTGGGTAGTAATATGAAAAAAACCCCAAGAAAATCAGGAAATGCTTCTGTGGTTATTTTCCTCCATCACAAGTGGAAGCTGGCATCCAAAGGGAGCCATATCACCTTTCTAATTGTTTCAGTTGTGTTTTTCCAGTTTTCCCTTACTACTCCTATTTGCACTTTGAGACAGAAGGAAGAAGAATCCCATTAGGGAAAAAATAAAATAAAATAAATAAAATAAAATAAATTTAAATTAAATTATAAGGGGGTTTCAGCTGAAACTGGTGTTTGATCTTCTTCCTCATACAGCTCTGTAAATGACAGCACCACCAATGTGGCAAGATTTTCAACTTAATTGTCTGCTTGCATCCATTTAAGATAAGAATTAAACCCCTAAAGTATATAATTGTAGTGAATTAATCCCAGGTATCTGTCAGACAACAGATGCAAAAGCTATGCCTTGGTGAGTAATTTCACCATTTGGCCATACCACAGGTATGTAATTTACATGTTTTCTCATTAGAATTTAATTTGACATTTTGGCATGCTATATTGTTATACCACATGTGATGACGTGCTTATTTTTGCTATCACGATTGCCTCCTGGAGTGTAGATCACGTATAAAGCTGGAAAAATGTATGAATTTTCTTTGATTGCCTTTCATCTGAGCTTCAGTAAGCTTGGTAATTGACAGAAAATGTTTTTTCCCTTCTTATTATATTACTTTTCCTTCTTAACTTATTAATTACTTAATATAGTAATTAAAGCTGAATCCTTCACAAGCAGTCTTCTTTTTTAAAAGCATGGATTTTCCTCTTGCAACTTCACAAGTTTATCTTAGGCTAATGTGTGTATCTGTATTTTACTACACGTTGGTCTGTTAACAATTTCTGACATGGTAAGGCCAACAGATAGGAAAGTAGGCTGACAAATTCATGGAGAAGCATGTCCTAACTTGACAAGATTAATGATTTACTAAAAGGCTGGTATTTCACCTGGATTATTTTAAGTGTCACCTCTCTATAGCAGAAAAACCCACTGAGGTGAATTTTCTCAGACAGAATAGGCTATTATAAATAATGAAAAAAAACACGAACAACAACAAAAATTGTGCAACACAGGCACTCTCAAGGTCATAACAGGGGAACACAATCCTAAAATTGGCCTTCTTGAACAGGTTATCAGGTTCAGAAAACCTGAAGGAAGAAACTCACTGCAGTGGAGATTAAAGGAATGTGAATTCGTGCTGTCATCTGAAACAAATGCACAGGTTACTATCAGGTGACTCGTAGAACCTGTAATTTTTCACAGAACATGACATTGAACCATTTGCTATTGGCAGTGAAATATTAGAAACATTTACACTTAACTGAGGAAAAAATTGGTTTAGATTTTAAATAAATGCTCGTTCTTTTTGCAGTCTGCTTTATGCAATATTAATGCTCCTGAACAACAGTTTAAGCAGCTACCTAGTTCGTGTAATAAAATAGGACTCTATAGTATTGTTCTGAAAAATTAGTTTCCTTATCCTTACACAAAGAAAAAAGCAGCAAAGAGATGGAAAAAGAACTGATTCTCTTAATTTTTTTTATTTTGTATTTCATGATATGGATAGAATTCATTTCATACTACTGTTGCCCCCATACAGTGTCCAGGTACATAAGCATAAATATGAATCCTTGCCCATTTGTTCCATCCATGCAAATAGCCAGGAAAAAGGCCTTGGATAAAATAACTGAGCTGTATCACAGTTGCGTGAAGGTACTGCTACATTATGTTAGTAATAAATAACTGTGACTAGGGAATGAAGAGAAGCCAGCAGAGTAACTCCAGGAGGGACTTTGAAGAGCACTTCTTTCTCAACTATTGCACATCCATCCCTCAAATAAAAACAAATAGTGGAATCCAGTTTTCCTTTGAAAACATAGAGAAGGACTTTGGGTTTTTTTACTTTCTTTTCTTTTTTTTTTTTTTTTTTTTATATTTCTTTCTAGTACTGCTGCCTTTTCAAGACTCTAAGGAAATGTAGCTTTCATAAAACATACTTTAAGGGAAATTCAGCATCTGTTGTATTAGAAAAGATAAACTGAGGATGAAGTGGGAAAAAAAAAAAAAGAAAGAAAGAAAAGTCCTGATTGATAGACAGCCATAGTCTATGGAGAAACTCCCAACTGATTCAGCAGATCTTTATAGCAGCCCAGGAACTTATAAGAAAATGGAAGCGAAAAGTTGAAAGGGAACTGACAAATAAAGTGAGAGTAGAACAGAAATGAAGGGATTGAAAATTAACAATAGATAAAAAAATAATAGTAAACAGATAAACGTCTTCTGAAAAGAAATCTATTTGCACTACATGTCTGGCAAAACACAATAGTATTACTTCCATAGCATCTTTCTGTGGTTGTAAATCATGGTTTAGCCCCAGCAAGCATCTAAGCCCCACATAGCCGCTCATTCACTCCCCTCCTCGATAGGGTGGGGGAGAGAATCAGAAGGACAAAAGTGAGAAAACTCATTAGTTGAGATAGAGACAGTTTAATAGGTGAACAAAAGCCAGGAACACCAGCAAAGCAAAAGAAGGAATTCACACCACTTGCCGTGGTCAAGCAGGTGTTCAGCAGTCTTCATGAAGGAGGTAGGGCTACATTATGCATAGCAGTTACTTGGAAAGATAAATGCCATCACCTCAAGCATCTTCTCTTTCTGTTTCTTCTTCCCCCAGTTTTATATGCTGAGCTTGATTTCTTATGGCATGGAATATCCCTTGAATTACTTAGGGTCATCTGTCCTGGCTGTGTCCCCTCCCAACTTCTTGTGCACTCCCATACTGCTCATTGGTGGTATAAGGAGCAAAAAAGCCCTTGACATTGTGTAAACATTGCTCAGCCATAACTAAAACACCCCTGAATTTTCAACACTGTTTTCAGAGCAAATCCAAAACATAGTCTCATATTAGCTAATATCAAGAAAATTAAGTACCCCAGCCAAACTCATCACACTGTACTTTTCAAAAATGTTTTCAAGAGGCACATGAAACAATATACATTCACCCCCTTTTAAGGAAAAACAGCTGGGTCACACAAAAAGATGTTTTTATGGAAGCAAAAATAAGGCTGAGAGAGCTGTCATCTGGTAGAACACCAGCTCATCAGAAAAAGATTTACAAAGGCAATCCTTAAAGTTGCAGGATGACAATATTATCTGACAGAAGAGATACCTTTACGCCAAAAAGTGAATTAAACTTTAAAGATTTCACATCTCTTTTTTCAATAAGTATTAACAGTTGCTTAGAAGAAAGCCTAACCATTGAACTTCCCTCATTGTTCTAAAATAATATTTAAAAAGCATTTTTTTACTCTATCTCTAATTATGTGGCTTGTTACAACACACAAGATTTAAAGGACTTCTTAGCTTGGCTAACATTACTGTGAATCTCTGCACAGAACAAATTTCACAACCAGCGCATAGTGAATTGGTGATGTATTTGAAACCCGAAAATAAATTAGAGTGTTATAAATAATTCAAACTCTGGATTCAGATTAACTCCTGCAACTATGTTATTGTAAGTGAAGTTAATGTTGAAGAATTACCACTTCTAGTAGTGCTAAAAACTGCAAGAAATGTTGGAACATGGAGTCCATATTATCATGCATCTCTCATTAATAAATCTATGATGGTCAAGACAGAAATAAGGGTCAAGACACCTGAAGAAGTGGTGATAGGTGGCTAACATATTTGTGCTATAAAAATATCCATCAGGAGGCTAGTTACACTGGAAAACTGCATGTGTCAGGACGTTTTTTTATTATTATTATTCATGGGAATGGATTAAAGCCCACAGTTTTCTCATGGCAGTGTCAGTATTACATGAGAGCACATGTAGTAGTAGGATAAGAATGACCTTGCATTTATGGGTGAAAAGTATCCTTTTTGCAGAGGACAAATGAAAGACCTATATGCCACTTAAATGTTCAAAATAGACAGTAATGAATGCATTTCTTTCTATTTGTATTTCTACATTCTGCTGTAATGGTTCACTAACCATTCATTTTAAATCCTTTTTTCTATTTTACTGGGAAAGACCATATTTGTTGTTGACAGTCTTATTGCCTCGCAGTCACTGGAATAAAAGAATGTAACAATACAGGGATAAAAAGATATAGAATTTAAGGTTATTATACACATGTTGCATTTAGAGCAACAATTCATCCTTTCAAGAAATGTTTTTTGAAATATCTAAGTACTAAAACTGTATGGCTTATTGATCATAAAATTGATAAATGTGTTAATATTTTATAGGAGAAAGCTAATGTATCTTGCAAATGACAACAGGATAAGTTGTCAACTGCAGCTTTCATAGTTGCAACAGAAAGCTGGTTTTGCCTTTGGACCCTGCTGTTTGAAAGCTTAAATGCTTTACAGGCACAGACCACAGCTCCTTTCAGAACGTGCTATCACTCATCATACTTAAGCAGATATTCCTCCAGCGTGTTCTGGATGAAGATCACAATATATATTTGCTTTCTGTTGCCATGTGTTGAATGCTCATGGAAATTCTTAGCTCAAATATTTGTGAAGATGCCAGGTAAAAACTCCTGAAGGATAACCGAAAGATTTCAGTTAGAATAATCAAGAAGCACAAGGATGATTAAAGTACATCTAGCAACTGATTTACAAATCAGAATGTGGAGGCATATAAAACCAACATAAATCATTTATCACCCTATTATTATAGTAAGCACTCAAAGGGCAGAGAGACTCTGTAGAGGACACAAATCAAGATCCCTGGCTGAAAAAGCTTATAATATAAATTTTAGAAGAGGCATTGTAAGTGATGATGAATAGCTTGAGGGGGTTGAGCGAGGTTTACATTTGGTTGATCACATGCTCACCCTATTTGGACACTGCAAGATTGTGATATTCTTTTTACATATAAGGTATGATGAGTGATTTAAAGAAACTAATACCTATTCTTAACTTATCTGTTGAGAAGTATGGTGAATAAGTTTATTTACCATGGACTTAAGTAGAATGAGCAGAGGAGCAACTTAGTAGACAAAAATGGAAACTTGTAAAAAACGTTTCCCCTTTGGCACAAAGCAGACTATGAAGAATATACTGCACTTGAAGGAAAACCACTCTTAAAAGTGCCTAAACAGCATTTTACTCCCTTTGGATTCCAAATATTTTATTTTGTTATTATTATATTTTTAATGTGAGACTTCTGGTGGGGGGAAACTTCTAGTGCAGCTGAAATCAAAGACAAGTTTCCCACTGTTTTCCATAGGGCCATGTGTAACCACTGTGACCTTATTTTACCAAATATGCTGTACCATACAAGACTTTTTCCAAAACTTTCATGGATATTTCCTTTTTTAACTGTCCCAAGGTTCCCCTTGGCTCCCAATTCTTTGACCCCATTGTGGAGCAGCTGATCGTCACATCTAAGCATTCCTCCTGAAAGGAGCCTGTAAAATACTGCGGACAGAGCCTTACAGAAGCGAGCACCAGAAAGCCAAAAGACAGTAGTTAAAAAAAAAAACAAAAACAAAAAAAAAAAAACACCACAAACCAAAAACTAAACAAACCACACTGAGAGTTAGTAAGTATCAGAACAGATTGCTGTGATTCTCCATCTATAGCAGTACTCAAAACTTATGGAAATTTCTCAACAGGTAAAGGTAGCCATGCTTTGAACAGGACATTAGACTGGATGACCTCCAGAGGGTTTTTTATAGCCTATCTTTTTTCTATTTCAATGCTCATAAAATGGATTAGATATTCATGACTAGAGAGGCTTAAATAAAGTATGCACCAAGCATTTAGGCTAGAAATAGGTCACAGGATGAGTGTTTATATGCAGCAGGCTAATCAAAAGACAAATTAAGTGCGGGTAATGAAGTCCAAAGGAAAGTAAATTGAGTTGTTCCATTTTTGACAAAGTTATATTTAGTTTAGTTACTGGATTAGGTACCCCAAATATTCTTCAAAAATATATAAACAAATATCTGCTATACATGATTAAGTATATTGTGGTGTTTTCTTGGCTTCATGAATTGAATTACTAGCAGAAGTGTTATTTCCAGAAATTCTTTTTTATCTTAATATTAATGTCAGGCTTCTTGCACTGAGCATAAATCAGAGGATCCATACAAAATAAAAATAAAGATTAATTGAAGTTTAAAAGGAATTTCATATCAAGGGTTTATTAAGACATCAGTTTGACCATTCTTACTAAGGGAGTCAAGGAGTTGGTGCACCTGTGAGTAAATGTCAGTGTAAAACTCATAAAAATTTTCCTAGCATTTAAGGCCAATCAAATATTAAAAACTGCCATGCAGAAATAAGAATCACTGAAGACCTATTGCCCTGATAAATCCTATTAAATCTATCCAAAATGATTGACAGTATATTTTAAGTTTTATTTTCTTTTCTATACAAGTAAAAGGTACAAAGTGTAGCTCCAAAGTATTAAAAATATTCAATAATTAATTCTGACCCCAAGCAACTCGGAAGAAAAAAATTTTCACTTTCATATTTTTAGTAGGCTTCTGATGTTGAATTTCTTAGGCTGGAAAATGATTACAAATTATTACAGATAGAACCCAAATGAAACTATGAATTTTAGATAAACTCTAATTCCATTCTCACAGCTAAATTTTCTAATGTTTAAATTGAGGTCTTTGTTTTATAATACTGAGAATTAGATAGGGCTTGAAATTCAAACCAGAACACAAAATTTCCAGAATGTTTCTTTGAAAAAATATATCAAAATAATTCTATGGTTTCATAAAGTTTCAGATATCATGTTAATGAGGTAAAAATGTTATTTTTAACACTTTCTGAAAGAAAACAGGTCAAACCAATTGACCAAAAAGGTGGTTACAGACAGGGGCTAAAACTTTGAATTAGCAGACACTCATTTGAAGTAGTATGATGCTACAGAAGACATAGTTGCACTTTGCAACTCTGTCAGACAGATATAGTCTGTTCCACCACCTAACATCATGCAGAGACATTAGCTCCATTACCTGAGACTGAGATGATCCTGCCTTGGTAGCCCTGCTGTTTTAAGTCAATTGCTTCCAAGACCTCAGCTGGTGTTTCTATGTGATACTGTACTGCTCTACATTGAGCTACCAGAAAGCTTAGACATATCTGAGTGTTACTTGCTCACTTTAAAAATAACCTTCAAATACTGTTCTTATCTCTGTGCAGAAGAATTAAGGACACACAGTTGGCTTTATCCTTAACTACTTTGCCCAGGTGGAAATATGTCAGATGTTAAAAAAACAATGCCAGCAATACAAAATGTGACTTTAAAATATACTTAAGAAATACCATAGCTTTTTCAAGGTAATGTTGATTATATACATTCTATATACAATCATTTTATATATAATTACTGCAATCTGACTTTTAACTGATGTTTTCCTCTTCTGAAAAGAGTGCTACAGCCTTTAGTTGAAAGGCTGTGTGAATAATGACTGCATTTTCTGCTTTGCTCAAGGAGAGGAGAGGAAAGGAAGCTGTCTCAAACCAATTTATGTGAGCAAAGGATTAATGAAAATGCTAATGAATTATATAATGGCTTCAGGCTTGAGAAATGCAATGACACTCTTGTTACATAATGGATTCTTGAAGCCAATTTTATGCAATATTCACATTTTATTCAACTCTATATCAAGTAGAATTCCAATATTTGACTGCTGAAGATAGCAAAGGTAATATGTGAATACTGTGTTGATTTTTACTATTTTATTTTTACTCTAGTGAAATAATAAGACAATTCTGCATGCCACGTTGAAATTCTACCCTTAAGAACGCAATTTTCAACCAACAATTCTTCTTCTTCTTCTTCGTCATGTGATGATGACTCCTGATCAGATGTTGTCCCTGGTGTTGAGAACATTGTTTCTTCATCTTGCTTCATCTTTTTTGCCTCTTTTTTGCTTTTCCTCTTGCATACAGGGCAATCGATGTTGGTAAGAGTTGATCCTCTGGTTTAACAGCAGTGATTATAACTGTGGTGTGGGTAATTGCTGTACTTGTCACTGGGGATGTGTAGATCACTGCTCGGTTGGGCTGGGTATCGATCAATGGGTGGTGAGCGGTTGTGTTCTCTTCCCTTGTTATTTCCCTTATCTTTATTATTATTGGTGGTAGCAGTAGTGATTTGTGTTATACCTTAGTTACAGGACTATTCTTATTTCAACCTGTGGGAGTACATCCTTTTAGATTCTCTTCCCCATCCCTCTGGGAGTGGTGGGTGGAGGGGAGTGATAGAGGGGCTGCATGAGTTGCGGCTGGACTTAAACTACAACAAAGTTATATCTTGCTTCTTTGCATGCTTTGAATTTCCATGAGAAAGCAAATTAATGAGGATGGATCAGTACAGTATATTCATAATCATTTACTGCATTTTTAAATAAAAAAATATTAACAAGTAATATTTTAATATATGTTTTATTGCCACATTATGTAATACAGCCCATTAAATCAAATTCCAGAGAAATAAGAGGGTAGAACGTAGGCATTAGGAGCCAAAGTTTGAAGAAGTACCACCAGGAAGATAACTTGACTGAAAAGCTTCCTGTATTTCCACTATTACCTGTCCAAAGGTAATTTAATAAGTATTCTAGTTTTGTAAACATCTAGTTTCTAGTTTTCCAGTGTAGTAGCTCAGCGCACAGAACACTGGGGAGACAGGGAGGGAAGAGCATAATAAGACCAGACTTTGTAAGAAGAACGATCTTGTAATTTATTACCAGGCAAGCACCATATCCAAATAAAACAAACTACCAGTGTGGCAAATTACCACTAGGAAAACAAAGTTTGAAGAAAATGTTGTAAAAGAGCAGAGATGAGCATGCATTTGATTAGCATTGTGCCTGTTGAAGGTGTTTCCCCTTCCCTTCCCTTCCCTTCCCTTCCCTTCCCTTCCCTTCCCTTCCCTTCCCTTC
>JANRGW010001488.1:1440-30873 GCA_024733675.1 Psilopsiagon aymara | reverse complement strand
GTGGCTCTGCCCTTTCCTCTGCTGCCCCCCGGCGGCCCCCGGGCGCCCTGCAGCCGCGCTCCCTCCGCCGGCCCGCGCCGGGCATCCTCGCCCGCCCCGCTGCCTGCCCCTGAGCAGCGGTGATGGGGGGCTGTGTCTGCCTGAAGCGTGCCCGGCTCTAGGAGGGATACCCTGCTTGGGGGAAAGGGGTCACTTCCTCCCTGATGTTGCAGGGCAAGCTTGTTGTCTCTCTCCACAAGTGGAGACTCCAGCAAAGTCATCCTTGACTGCGTAGTTTTCTGTTGTACCAAGGCTGATGTCATCCATCTCGTTAACCAGCAGTTGAAATCTCTGTGCGCATCATGGTGAGTTCAGAGTTGTATTTTCCCTCCTCTAAGAGAGCATCTTGCAGGGTTCCTCAAAGAGCATAGGGCAGTTTGGGTTGGAAGGGACCTTCAGCTTTCATCTAGTCCAACCATCAATGATGAGTGGATGGGGAAAAATGAAACAAATTTATGAATCTTGACTTTTCAGCAGATTGCCTGGAGTCAGGGATACACTTAGAAATGTCCCTGTCCAGGTGATGGTGGTTTTGTACCAGTTATTTACATGCTGAGTTCTGCCTCTCTTCCGTTGTTTAGATGTGATCTCTTAAGACATTGATTTAGCCTCCTTGGTTCTATGCATGTGATTTATAAGAAGATGCATTTTGGTGAAGATGTGTCTGTGTGTTCTAGTATGTGCCGGAATTGTTTTTCCATTGAAACGTTCCTTTGAAGATCAGTTATTTCATCCACACAAGGTCTTCCAGGACCTACACCCCTGCGTTTGTGTTCCTGGACCTGCTTATCTAGTAGCCCAAGGATGCTGAGTTCAGTCAGTGTCCATTGCCTCATTACAGGTGCCAAGGAAACAGGCAGGAATTGCTGTAGTGGGCAGAGGTGGTGCATTGCCCTTCTCTGAAAACAAACAACACTGATGGTTACCAATGCTGGCTCCATGGACAAAACTCTTGAGTTCAGCAGAGATAAGCCCATGAGCACAATGGTTTGGTTCACTGTGACATGTGATGTAGTAGAACTTACTGCAACGCGTGGAGGGAAATACGATTCGATGGTGAAGTCATTCAACTTCAGCAACATGAGAAAATGACACTTAGGAACAAAACCACAACTAAGCAGCACACAGGACTCATGAATATGCATCTATATATGTTATTAGGGTATGTCAGACCTCTTCTTGAAAGTGGCCACTGAAAATCAGCAGAAGCAACAGTCTCTATTTTGACTGTAAACACTTTACAGCAGGTAATTTCCAAAGGGTTTCAGCAGCACATGGAGCAGTGCACTCCTAATCCATTTCACTTGGGCCATTAAGTAACAGCAATTATAATTCCCCTCTGTACTTCCCTCTGGGCACTTTCAAAACCAACTGGAGATAAAAATATCCTTGTGGAGATCTTGCTTTTCTGACATCCTCTCTGTTCCTCTTGGTGCGTTTCAGCTCCTCACCAAGGATGTGAAGCAGCGGCTGGGATGTCAAGGGGAAGGTGCAGCAGAAGTGAAGAGGCATCCCTTTTTCAAGAGCATGAATTTCAAGCGGTTGGAAGCAGGAATGCTCGATCCTCCCTTTGTCCCTGATGTGAGTACCATAGGAAGAACTTACAGTGGCCTCTTTCTAGAGGTTTGTTTCTAAAATGACTTCTGTCTCTGAGAGCTGTCATCACTCTCTGCATGGATAGCTGCCCTGGGAAGAGGAGATAAGTGGTAGGGCTGGAGTGGGGAGGCTGGGAGGAAGAGGAGAGCTGATCTGTGTGTCTGACTTGTGCACACAGGGTGGGTGGGCTTACATACAGGGTGGTAACCTGGGAGTTGGTTCTTTCCCACTCACTTTGCCACAGTCTTCCTGTGTGACACTGGAGACACCACTTGATCTGTTCATGCCTCAGTTCCCAAACTTTAAACTGGGAACCTTTTTATCCCCATATCCATGGTAGTATTTGTAAGGACCAGGTGGTGCTTGAAACAGGCATCAGTGAAAGCCACATGTATGCATGCAAATACATGGATGCATATGCTGAAGTGAAGTTGGAATTGCAAAGCTCTATGGAACTGAAGAATGGACTGGATCATCATAAAACCAGGCATTAGTTGCAGTGTCTGAAGCAGCTTCAGATATCAAGTGTCACCTCAAGCAGTGGAGTTAGCTTGGACTTGAGACAGCATTTTGAACTTGTTAGTGTTCATGGGGTACAGAACCCAACATTGGGTCCTTACTCAGGTTTTCACACCCATCTTGCACATTCTAAAGTCTTTGTGGCATTGGCAATGACAAAACCTTTCCCACCCTTTTGTGGTGTCAGTCTCTACCCCAGGGCAGAGTTATCCGATTATTTTCCTCCTGCAGGGCTCTCTTTCTGGCTGGATCTTCTGTCCTTAAAGTTCCCATATGGTTCTAAGTAAACACTGCCATTTTAGCATATTAAGGAAAGTATCATCTTGGCAGCTCTCATTCACGTTGCTGCAAACTCCACCAAACCAAAGTGGTTTGAACACTACAGAAGTTTACTTTAGCTGCTCTGGTTTTGCTTTACATTTTACTATGTGGCCTAGTTAGTCCTGCCAATTAGCCTGTGGTGTTACGACCTGCTTTAGTGGGAAGAAATAGGAGACAAGCTACTATTTCTTTCTGATGTAGAAAATGAGAAAATTCTGGGCTCGAATTTGGGATCCGCCAGAACGTATTAAAAGCTCAACTGTGGCATGTAAGGCCCAGGAGGCACCTCTGATAGACATATTTGCTAAAGCAGAGGCACATAAATTTTTATGGCTATTTATTGGGAACTTAAGAGCTGCTCCTAATTTAATTTATTTGGCCCTTTATCCGTAGATTTCCAAGTCTTTACTGAAGTCAGCTGAATCAGCCAAAGCTATATAGCCAATGGCAGGGGTTGTAATCCAACCCACGTCTCTCCATCCTCTTCTAGACTACTCTGTCTCCACAAAAATGTTGTGGATTGCAGCCATCAGGAAAGCAGAGGGATGCAGCCTCCAGCAAATAGGACTTCTATCAGGAGTTGGCTTGATTTGTTTGGTCACTCTGCTCAGATCTAGATAAAACACTGCATGGTTGGACCCCTGGGCCGTGCAGTCATGGTGCAGTGTATGGACAGTAGAATTCAATACGTGTTTGAGTTCAGCAGGTCAAGCTAGTCCCACAAGCCACCCCTCAATTACTCCTGTGCATCAAAGGATAACTGTGTCGTTGATGGGAACTCTGTAGGCATGCAGATGACCACACTATGACAAGTGATGACTATTTCTGCTTTCTGTGGCTGACTGCTGGAACAGGAGCTAAAAGCAGTGTCACTGCAGAGTCTGGTCTCTGTCATCACAGATAATTGTGTAGTTTAAAAAGGCAAAGCCATTGGAGTATTTGTTTGAAGAAATGCAGCCAAGTTGAAGGAGTTAATAGAGGTGATTCTGGACAGCTTCCAGTGGCTGAGCTATGAATGAAAACAATGGAAAAATGCCAAACCTCTTCTGTTTTCTTTAGCAATTAGTATACATTCCTCTGAACTTTGAAGCTGCAAACTCCACGGCTGTCTGAGCAGAAGAACCACTTCTATTTGAGTTCCCTTTTCAGAGCTGTCTCCAGTGTGTCACTCATGGGCATACTGCTTTCCTGTAGGAATTACTCTTCAATAGAGAGGGAACTGACTACCAGAAAACGCTACTGCTAGTACTGCTGCTAGAAAAGACTGCTGAA
Source organism: Psilopsiagon aymara (assembly GCA_024733675.1). Lineage (NCBI taxonomy): Eukaryota > Metazoa > Chordata > Aves > Psittaciformes > Psittacidae > Psilopsiagon > Psilopsiagon aymara. The sequence continues at coordinate 27,126 of JANRGW010001488.1, read as the reverse complement.
GGGTCTGATTTTTGTTTTCCTGCTCTTTCTGTCATTTTCCCTCACCTCTTAACCATATGCTAAATGGATGACTAAAACCCACTTTGGCTTTGCTGATGCTTTTAAGGACTTCAGATGGGAAGCTTAACATGCTTAAAGCGAAGCCAGCCTTTGATGGAAGCCATGCCGGCAGAGCAGGTCCAGAGAAGCAGGACACAGATAGTCACTTGTTGTTAGGCGTTCTCACTTGACTGAATCTGTGAATGAAAGCACATGGTCAGACTCAGTAATATCTTTTGCTGTCTCTGTGTGTTTTCTCTTTCTGCTGAGATAGCCCAGAGCAGTATACTGCAAGGATGTGTTAGACATTGAGCAATTCTCCACAGTGAAAGGAGTTAACCTGGACCAAACAGATGATGATTTCTATTCCAAGTTTTCCACAGGATCAGTGTCTATTCCATGGCAAAATGAGGTAAGGATGTATCATAGTAAAATTACTCCAGTAAAACCCCTAACACAGATGGTTTAAGAGGAGCTGTGTATTTCCATTAATACATAGCTACTGGATAACTTGCCAGACTCTAATGCTTTCATAAGTTACAAATGGCCTCTTTCAAGTTCTATAATGTACCACAGATGTCAGGCTCAGGTGACTGCATCTGTTGGCTCTGCATATTTGTGTAAGTTGGCAAGGATCCTACTGTACTTCCTTCTCCTGGGTTTTTACAGAGGTGTTTCAACAACAGCTCTCAGGAACTTCTGTGGGCTGGCTGGAAGTCCTAATGGCTCCTCCATTTGTCTTGTACCTGCAGCACATCCCAGCTGCAGCAGTTGGCTCTGAACCTTCAACTCCAGGGTTTCCAGATCTGTGTTTTTTTGTTTCTGTTGGATATCAAAACACAGCCAACAGTTGATTTTGTAATCCAACTCTGGATCAAGCAGCAGATCCACTTAGGCAGAGGGGCACTAATAACTGGGATTTTGTGGGTATTCCTGTCTTTACCCAATATTCTTCACAGGCCTGAAGAAAAGAACAGAAAGCTTTATGGGGCAGCTTCTAATAAGGCTGATGTGCAAACATGCAGAACAGGCTCAGCCTCTCCTTCTCATACATCTTATTTGCCTTTTATAGCCAAGAGCAGGAATTCAACTGTTAACTCTCCTAACATATTGCTCAAGCTGTTGTTCCTGATCCTGACTTTGAACAACCTGCCCGAATGCAATATATTTAATGCAGATGTATAATTTCTTTTTATTGTTTCCTGTTGTTTCCCACTAGATGATAGAAACAGAATGTTTCAAAGAACTGAATGTATTTGGACCAAATGGTACTATTTCACCAGACCTAAACAAAAGCTACCCCCCAGAGCCACCCAAGAAAGGATTGCTACAGAGGATATTTAAACGACAGGTAAGATTTTCCATGACTAAGACATGGAAAATCCCATAGATTCCCGGTTCACAGGTGCTACTTTATACTGCATATCCCAGATTTCCCATCTACCTCTTGATACATTTTTACCAGCAGAAGTTCCAATATTGTTTTTGAGCTTTGTTTCCAGCAGTTGAAAAGTTCTTACCCAATTTATTTTTCAGTAGAATACTGAAATGCCTTTTGAAATGGTTGTATGGTTTTAATAAGTTCTTTGTGAAAGTCCTTAATTATGTTTTTAAAGAGGAGAAGTGGCAAATTTTGGGTGCAGCAGTCATGGCAGGAAACCAAGACACTAGAGAGGAGAGCAGACCAGACACTATGTGATGTACAGCTTTCATGAGGCACCACTTGCTAATCTAAATAACATTCCCAGACCAATCTCTTCCTGTAGGGCTAAAGCCATACCTGAGCATTGGCAAGTGTCCTCTGTATTAGTCAGATTTAGCAGGTCCTGGCATTTCACAGCGAATTGATTTGACTCCTGGAGCTCTAGTGAGTCTTCTTTGCTGTGTTCCTCAAGAGCTGCCATGGTCCTCCTGACCCAGAGAGAATATGGGTAAAAAGGTGAAGAATACTTTACATCCAAAGGTCTTCAAACAAAAATCTTGCAGTCCAAGTGATCTTAAGGTCCTTTCCAACCCTAACTATTCTATGACTCTATGATTCTATGTTATCACCCTAAAATGAACAGTGTTAGACTAAAAGAAAGAATGGCATGTTTGGGGGATCTAATTGTCATTGTCTTCCTTTTTCTACAGCATCAGAACAATTCAAAGAGTTCTTCAAATTCAAAGGCCAGTTTAAATCACCACATAAATTCAAATCATGTAAGTTCAAACTCCACCGGAAGCAGCTAGTTCCAGTTCAGTTTTATGAAACAACATGTTGCATCCTTCCACTATAACCTATGGCGCTTCTATGGATGAGAGAGCCTCCACCATTGAGTGAAAAACAAAAAGGATCTCCCCAAAAGGAGATTTTCTATCCATTCCTTCCAGCGGAGCCTCACATTTTAAGAAGAATTTTCCACTCAGGTCTGTTTCTGGAGGTGGCACTCAAGACTGTGTGAATCAGATTTGTCTCTTTAGAACATTGCAATAGAAATTCAATGAACATGACTACTTGCACGTATTTAACTAGCATCATACTAGAACTGAATTTTGTCTTTATTATTTTTAAAGGAAAGTTTTGTAAATTTCTCTATTGTCTCAGTTTACATTTTGTACATTTGTATTTAAATGAAAGTCAGACTTTGGAGGTGTATATTTTCCAAGCAGCAGCTGTAAAGCCATGTGTTTTAAGACATTTTTTTAAGAGAAAAAAAACAAAACACAACAATGTGACTCAAGACTTCCAGAGCCTCAAACGAGAAATCATTCTTTTTAGTAATTCTAGAGAATTATTCATAAATCACTTTATCAGACTGGGGTTTACTGACAGACATTTGTATGGAACAGTTTATTCTTAATTATTTTACATCTGTATATTTGGTTTACAGCAACACTGCATCATACATTTCTCCTCTTCATTAGTTTGTAACATCTCGCATTAAATGCTAAAAGACAAGAGTTTGATGCATTCAAGAATGCTACTTGCTACGCCTAAGGTTTGGGATGTCATGGGACCAGCACAGCTGAGATTTGCACTTCCTTATGTTGTTAGCTCATCAAAAACCATTTCCTTAGAAAGGGAAGCCTATTTTAAGCCCTTCTGCTTCACTAGTTTTTGTGCTGTTTCTAACAACAGCATGAGGAAAACCAAGTGAGAGGTGGCCAGGAAAGCAAATGACCAGTTGTTTCTCAAGGACTCGGGACCTGCACCTGCTGAAATGAGAGCAAAACAGAAGTGTTCTCCATGCGGCAGTCAAAAGCCCAAGGCCTTTCCGCAGTTGCTCATATCAAAGAGGTAGCAAGAGAGAAATTCAATAGAGAAATTCAGTGATCAAGAGATTCATGACAGCTTTCTAGAGCTGTGGATGTTCAGAGTGGGATCTGATCTGCTTTTGACCAGTAGCAGAACATAGAGGTTGCATCTGCACTTCAAGTACTTCCATGTGTCATGCCAAACACGCCTCAATTAGGTCCTCAGCTCAATTCAATAGTATGTCAGTCATGAAACAGTATCTCCCACTTTTGGCTCCATCATTCGTTGTCCATCATTCTTCTTAACCACTGATGAAATATTGTTCCCACTAATATAAACAGGGTCAGGCAGGATCAGCAGCAGTACCTCAGGCATCAGAAACATGCTCGTCTCAAGTATGTCACTATCTATAATTATTAAGAACACCAGATCAAAAATATGGCTACTTCCCTTCAACAGGAATTGGAAAACCTTTGGCCCCCCAAGTACGGGCATGATCTCTCTATAGTATGATCTCTATAGCCCATATAGCATGATCTCGATATGGCTCACTATGCTCTTTACAATGTTGTCTAGAGTATACTGATGATTCTACACCTTTGAGTCATCAGGAACATCTGAATGTCAGCCTGGTGTGTTTAAAACCCTATTAGTTAGTAGGGCAGCTATCCCAGGGTACAAGGAAGTGCTGTTCCAGTGGAAGTTTTGGTAGCCAAAAGTCATTAGGCTATCAAGTATATGTTCTAGCTGGCCAATGCAGGGGGAAAAGAGATGCGGGTTAGTAGTGGCAAAACAGCGTGAGAAAGATACAGGTATTACATACTAAACCAGCTTGAGCTCTTGAGGGATAGATAAAGGGGTGGATTTATATTACACAGTTGACAGAGAAAAGTCAAGAAAGGGAGATGAGGCTTTGGTACTCTTATCAGGAGTAAAGTATGTGAAGGTGCAAGTCCGCATCATTTCAAAAGCTTCCAGTTTTCCTGGTTATTAGTGAACATGTAGTGAAGCTGTGTAAGTGTGCCATAGTATCACCAAGAAGTTGTTCTTTTTCCTTCAGATCACTGTGGTCCAGAAATTCCTTTTCCCTGTATTGGTGGTGCTCAGGGAGAGCGTCAGCCACTCTCCCATGTCAGGTGATGGCATTGCAGATCTTACGGAAGATGCAAGATTTTAGAGAGACAGTAATAGGTGAGAATTTGGCACAATTTTATCTCTCTGTATCAGTTATAAACCAGATCTGCAATGATTTCAACTTCCTGACAGGAGGGGAATGAAATATTGTAGAGGTGAAAGCCACTATAGACAGATAGGGCTGATACCTCCAGTTCTATTCTCATGGCCAGGCATAAAGCTATACAAGTCAACAGGACTCTGATCAGTCACTTGAGCGCGCTCTGGTTGAAGACACACTTGCTCTGGGAGGTTTTCACAGACCTTCTTTAATGACATATGGGATTTCACCTTATTTCTAGAAATGTAGGTGGGAAGTGGAGGAACAGATCTTAGCCAGACAACTGATATTGATATGTATCAGCATACCTGGGGCAAGACACGACACCTTCGTTCTTCTTAGAGAGCTGCAAATGTTGTGCAACTCCAATCTGTTTCTCTCACTCTAAGACATCACCTTCTAATAACAGCATGGTATACAACATGATCGCTTACCCTCAGTTGGTTTCATCCTCTACACTGATGTTAAGGGATGAGGGTGCTGGATGGGGGGTATAGTGAAAGGCTCAGCTCTGTTTTCCACTTCTGCTTTGCAGCAACAAACAAGTATATTCCCCATCAGAAAAATGTGGCTGATAATACCTGCCACCATGAGGAAGGAAAGATGGTTGGGGGAAGGCTTCGCCCATTAATATTTTCATTGGATAAATCCAATAAAACTGCAGCTATTGGCCCAATCTCCTGTGTTACCAATTTAGCATAGAAAGACTAAATTTTCTTTACTATCTCCCACTTGGGAAATAAAATCCTAATAACAACAAACCCTTTACTGAAAGCTGGTGCACTAATTGCAAACATTGATCGTAGATGGCCTTATAACTCTTAGATGCTGTCAGCCTTAACTAGCAATGGATTACTTTTTTATGACGAGAGTCAATGATAGTGTGTGTGCCTTCTCCTGCTCTCCTTTCAGCTGAGGCAGTTCCTTACTCAGCACCTCTAGGACTCTAGCAGTGAGATGCAAAGATGGTGGGAACTACATTCATTGAGTCCTGACACCTGGAGGACATTATGCTAGGGTTAGATATCCTGAATTCTCAAGGTCGTATGGAAGAAAGATGCTTATGCGTACCTGAAGCATCAGGCCTGGGATGAAGTCCCTCTGGATCCCAGGCCCTTGGGAGCAGTGAGACAGAAAACAAGACCAGTCAAGGGATATTGCTTGCTGCATCCATAACGTGTTGCTATCCTATCTGAAAAACAGGATTATGATGCTGCGGCAGCAGAAGCATTGTACTCTTTCAGTCTCCAAGCCCTGAAAGATTCAATCAATATCATACATCACTAATGAACAGTTCTAGGAATTTCCTAGTCAGGGTTTGCCTCCAACAACAAAACCGTGGAATTTTCTCTTTTATTGCTTCTCTCTCCTTTTTTTTCATTATTATTCAGCTTTGCCCTCAAGACTGGCATAGGACCACATTCCGATCCCTTCCACTCTGTGACCAGGGGCAATCTGAGCCCAGAACTCAGGGCTGAAGCCCTGCCAAGGCAGTGCCCTGCACAGCCAGGCTTCCACAGACACGTGGCATTTGCCTCTCTGGAGCCAAATGTAGAAAACCCTGGGAGCCATGGGTGTTCAGGGACTTTGGGAGAAAACACCTTATGGTTTCATCATACAACCTTGGAGAGCCTTTGGGATTTCAAGTGTTCTGCTTCCAAGTGGCTAGGTTCTGATGTGGGTTTGCATAAAGCAAAGGAGCAGAAAGGAGTAATTCTTTAATAGCTTATTAATAGACTGATTCATTTTCTGTATCTCCTTTCCAATTACAATGCAAATTCTTTCCAAAAAATTCACATTTTTCAATTTGGTTGCTTGTTTTAAATAAATAGATGAGCAAACTTTGCTGTTTCTAAGAATCAGAAATCTTCTGCTATCTGATCCTGAACTGTGCAAGCATGGGTTTTCCGTTTAAATTGTTACCAAGTGATCTGATGAACACTAACTGGTGAACAGGCTTTGATGACTCAGATGTTTGCTATTCATTTTCCACAGTGTCTCAAGGTTCGCTTAAGTCTTGTAGCACTTTATCCTTCTCTCTGGGTGGATGAGAGACTTTTTTAAACAAAGGGATAATGAAGGGAAAAATAGCAAACTCTTACGTGAGCACTTTTGACCTGGATTACCTAAGAAGAGATTTCTTTTACAAGAATGGCCATGACTCAGTGCTGTTTCTGAACGGAACCCTCCTTGTGAAGCTTAGAAAGGTGTGAAGATAATCAAACCAAACAGGTACTGAAGATCAGACTGAGCGTTAGGGAGCTGCAGAATCCAATATCACAGCGTTCATCTGGCCCTGCTGATTGAGTTGCACAGTAACTACAGGTCAGATATCTGTGAAAACAGTGTGATACCATCTCAATTTGCAGTCATCCCCTGCCCCAGAAACTACAGCTAAGAGTGCCACCAGCAGCTGGGAGTCAAACTTGGCTGATCCAGTAAAGCATCTGATTTGAATACACTGATTCTTATGTTGTTCAGCCAGGCCTCAAGATCCAGCTTGAATTCTTTGCTTCAGCTGTCAAAGCCTCGCGTTTCAAATCCTGTTGCTCTTGATCTTTTTTGGTAGAGATGCCTCAGCCGAAAAGACGACCAGGAAACCATTCTCTAATACTAATAAAACCATGGACAGGACAAGGAAGACAGATAAGCTGTGAGCTCTGGGGGACAGTGCAAAACTACCACAATGTGTGTATCATCTTCAGCACGTGGCCAATGGCAGTAGTTATCACACGTTGCTGCACATTGTCCATCGTATGTTGCTCACAATCTCTTTTGAGTAACCTGGAAATTGCACACACAAGGGCATGTTAAGCATAGGGTCTGGCCCATGCCTGAAAGACAGCATTGTCTCTATGAGGGTCAGATGGAACAGTCTGACAAAGCAAGTAGGTGCCACTCAGCCTGCATGAACAGCCGCCACACAGGTCTCTGTTCCCATCTATCTGAGCCTCAGTCAGAATTCCCTATGTAGGCTTTTCTGGAAGAGCAATAAATAGTACAGCTGCTTCTTCTTTCAGACATCTATGGAACAGGTCCTGCAGGACCTGACTTCGTTGTAGACAAGGTATGGGTGGTTTAACCTCTGCTCCACAGCTAGCTGTGATTTTTTTCTCCAATTTGTATTTGTACTCACTTGTAAAGTCTCTCAGTGAAGAGGAGATCATTCATCGGGAATTTCTAGGCATTTCCCGTACAACCTTTGGAAAAAGAACATCCTTGGGTTAGTCTCCCCTTTGGGATGTAGATCAGCTTCCTTCATTTGTGTAGCATGAAGCACAAATGGCCTGCAGGAGCTCTAGAAGTCCAAAATTAAAGGCTCTCCTCCCCAAGGATGGGCCTAATCTGTCTCAGGCTACAGGGAAGTACATTTGGCAGTGAAGTTTGGGAGAATGGGTACTTTCAGTGGCTCCATGGAAAGCAGAAGGTTCTAGAGCTGTGCATCTCAAGCCTTTCACAAGAATGACTTGTGATTTAAAAGATTTCCAATTATTGAGAGTAAGAATAATAATGACCAACCCCTCGTGCTAAAGCTGAGAGAAAGTCTGCACGAGTTTAAAACAATTCTTCTCTTTTGTGTGCTGGGCTGGACGCAGTCTCTTCTACACTAAATAGTATTGCAGTGCTGGCTGGTCATAACTTTCTGTCCTTAACTGTGAAAAGAAATGAGAAATAAATTGGCTCAGAGAATTTGGCAAGTTATTTTCTTTAGGGAAACCACCAAAGAAGGCAAAAGCCAACAGTATGCTACAGTATTGCACGCTCACCTCCCCCAAATGTCTCCGAAAATACAAATACAAGCTGCTGCAGTTGGATCAGCTAAGCCAGTGTACTGACAAATGGGCTTTATGAAAGAAACAGTTTGAAACAGATTGCTGCCTATTCACTAAAATGAGTATTACTGCTGGCACGTATGTATTCTCCTTGGTTTATGTACTGGAGCCAGAAGTGGTGGTTTGTATTCCTATTCAGCCCATGTTTTTCTTCACTGCTTTGGGCAAACCTCTGTGCAATTTTGATTTCTCATTCTTAAACACAAAGGGATGCTCTCTGTCTATCAATACAAAGCACTTTGGAGTCTGTGTGTAAAACAGATCAGTATCAACTCTTTGTATTATTATTTGAGTGAAATAGGCTTAATATAGCTGCTCTTATTTACGTGAGTAGGGAGATGACTTGTAAATTCAGGCTCTTTTTTTATTATTGGTTTGTATTAGTTCCTTAGAGATACTGAAACAGAATGCGCTGCCTTCTGTATGACATCTCCAACAGAAGATGAAGTGACAGTGCAAATGTTAAAGTATTCATTTCTAACTGAGGAGCTAGCTAGCAATCGTGGCGTTCACACAAGCACCTCCTCTTTTTTATGTTGGAAATCAATAGTTAGGAGGAAGGAAATGAAATGACATTGTTTTGGCCAGGCCTGCAAGCACATCCCTAGATACTCATTAAGTGAAATGCTGTGTGAAGTCACAAAGATACATCCATGGCAAACCTTGGGTGAACTCGATGCCCAGCTATGGAAACAAAAGAGGCAACCACATGCCTGGAATCAACGGGCTCCAAAGGGAAACTCCAGGCTTTCTGGAGAATTAGTGGTCCTGTAGAGAAGATTCACTCCCAGAGAAGAAACATCTCGGGTAGTGGCTGAATGACAAATGTGTTTTCCTCTCATCACCCCACACGCAGCTGTTAGATCTGTTTAATAGCAAGCTCAAATGAGTTATATTTCATGTGTATCGAATGCGGTCTCCCTCAATTGCATTTCTTTTAAACACTGGACACTCTCCTAAAAGACTGAACATTTTAGCCTTTTGAAGGTGAAAGCTGTAAAAACTTTATTTTGTGTTTCTGAGCAAATGTAGATAGACCTAAAGATTTCATGAACTATCATGTGGTTGCCCATATCTGACTAATAATTGAATTGTAAAACTGCAGTTTCATGTTAGGGTTAGTCTTTTCACCTGCTTTAAAAAGGAAAAGTCATATTTGGTATATAAATACACACGGAATAGCCTTCTGATTGAATTTCAAGAGCATATTCAGGATTAAATGTTTTTAAGCACTTCTAATGCTGTAGTCTATAAGAGGAGCAGACACTTCAGAAGCAATGTTAAAAGTTGTCTTTCATAACTGAGTCAACAGATCATTTTTGTAATAAATCAAAGCAAGTGTTCTCAATTAGAAGAGCTAGTGGCTGTTGGTATTGTACAAAAACAAATCATCCTAGTATCCAATGGGTTTGGGGTGGGGAGGGTCTGTTTGGTTTTGTTTCTCTTTCCAGGGAGATCTTTAACATTGTTTGATGAAGCTAGTTTCATTTTGAGATTGTTACTGAAGATAAAGGCTTCTGTGTTCTATGGCTGCTTGGATTCTTCGTACATAATGTCCTAGTAATGTCACAGTGCTGCTGTATCTAGATCAAACCACTGTTTTGATTGGGTTTTTGGCTTTTTTTTTTAATAAATTCCTTAATTTAAATACATGAAAACTATACATTTTGCCTTAATAATGCATGTAACCAAACAGAGCTTCCTCAAGTCCTTGCGATCCTGAAGGTTGACTACAGTGAGATGAGATGCTGCCCATATCTTGCTAGATGCCCTTTAATATTGTAGTCTTTTGTATGTTCTGTGCCATCGCATCTTCAGAAATTGGGGGAACTGAAAACCAGGCTGAGGTTTTCAGCCTGGTTTTGTGGAGGTACAGATCCTCGTCTGAAAGCAGGTTGTGTTTCCCTCTGAAATGCCTCCCATCCTCACATCCCCGGCCTTCCTCCGCACTGCAAACTGTCAGCCAACACAACATTTATGACCTGAAAAGTAAGTTTGAGGAAAGGATGATGAAATCACTAGCAGGGACACAGGCTTCAGAAGGCATGAACTGTTTGTTAAGTCTGATTTATGAGGCCCTAGAGAGTACTTGGCCTAAGCTCCAATTAGGCAGAGAGAATGTGCTTAGTGAAGGAAACAACAGCAACCAGTGTGCTCTTGAGTATGCTGTACAGAAAGAGCTAAAACAAAGATAAAGAGTAGCTTCAAAACCACCAGAGGGGAAGTGGTGCAGTGCTGCTTCTTTAAGAGGAGAAAGAATACTTTTTCAAAGAGGCATAAAGTGTATTTTTATGAGCTTGCTAATGGCAAACAGTGTTTGCATTGAGTTTCATGAAAGAACACTGTGAAAACAGATCATCTGCATGACAGAAGCAGCTCCATCCAACAGCAAAACTCAGTGAAACCTCAGGTTATAGACTACAGGAGCGGAGGTCAATGTGCATCATCACTTTCCAAACAAAGCCAAACCATTTTTCACGATATTTTAACAATCTGAGGGGATGTGAGATGAAATTTTATTCCTTCTCTAACAGCTCCTGGTGGTTTTGTAACTCAATGTCCTTTCTGTACAGCAACATCTAGATATGTTCCCTCTTGGGGGATGTAATCTTCCTTAGACTTTTCCACTGTCTCTGGCATGAGATGTGCAGCTTCTCCCAGGGAAGTCATTGCACTGTTTTGAAGGAAATCCAATTAGTAATAACACACTTAAACTTTTTTAATCCCTGAGGGTGCTTTGCAGATGAAAACCACCATAAATGGTCCCGGCTGCGTAATTGCAGGTCTATGGGGTGCTTCTGGGGGAGGAGGCAGTGCAAGTTTCTGCCAAGTCAGGGTCTAGTTTGTTGTGTTTTGTGATTCTGTTTCGTGTTTGGTGTACAATAAAAGGAAAAGATAAAATAAGGCCTATAAAAATCGTTGCTCTGACTTGTCTGGGGTGGAGAAGAGTAACTGTGCTGTAGAGGCTGAGTAGCTTGAATCACCTATTTACCCATTTAGCCCATTGGGGAAATTTTACCTGATTTTGTGGGGTTTTTATACTTACAACTTATCAATATTCATTTTTTTCATAATCCAAGGAAACTTTGTTCATCTGCTGTACTCAAACCTCACTAGCACACTAACAAAGCAAAGCTCCATGTACCTCTTACCTCTGTTAGCTTATACGGCAGAGGTCTGCAGAGAGACTTAGGATGCTCCAGACCTGTTAATGTGGGGTCATTGCAGTGTGATATTGATTAAAATGTCAAAAGCAAAAAGAAAGGCATTTGCCTTTTATACAGAGCTTGTAGGTAGGAAGGCACTTGCAAACCTGAACTTCAAACACACACATTGAAGGGCACAAAGCCACATGCGTAAGAAAAGAAAGAATGAAGGTTGCCTGTGTTCCGTTAGTATTGTTCCCTTGCACTGTTATTATTATGCCCTCACACAATACTATGTTACGCATTCACTCCTAGAGGAGAAAGTAACCTCTGGCAGATTTACAATGAAATCCAGATGGATCCCCTTCTATGGCATCTGCTAATACATGGTGTGTTTCGGACTTTCATTTAAATCTAAACCCATATTTCCCTTCAGGGAAAATCTCACCCATTGGCTGCTCCCTCCATTGGCAGTTGTGAGTTCTGGAAAAGTCGTTCAGCCTCAGCATGTAATGCTTTCTCCCATACACAAAGGACTCAGAGCTCTCAGTATCCCATTTGGTTCAGTTAGATCCTATTGATCCGGGGATTGGGGAAGGGATGTGGAATTAATCTTACCTGTTTTCCTCCCCTTTTTGGGAGGAAACACTTGTTTGTTTCCTCAGGGGACAGGTAGGAGGGATATGAGAGATTCCTCAATCTGCCCTTTCCTCTCTGCATGCATTTGCTCACACACTCTGAAGGAGAGAACTGTGAGGCCCAGGAGCACTAGAGGAAATATTTCTGCAAATAGGTAAGTATTGGGAAGAGGTAAATTATGAGCTGCAGAAGGGACAAGACACACCTTGGGCAAGTTTCACCTGGGCTCAGGAAATGGGAGAAACAAGGAGGTAAAAGTGATGGAGAGAAGGACTGGAAGGGATGAGGTCTAGCCAAGAGGATGGCTTACTTGTTAACTCCCATTAAAACAAGTCTGAAAGCACAGAAAGAACATCAATTCAAGCCAACACTGATGAAGAATTTATTGCTGATGATACTACAGGCAGTAGTAGCTCTTTCTGGAAGCTTAAAATTGCCCTGCTTTGGGTCTAAGAGTCAGTGTACTGTGGAATTAAACATTGACATTTCACATAATAAAAGATTCAGCTGCAGCTGACACTGTATACTTAGATGACCATGATAAACACGGATTAAGTTAGATTACATTAGGCATTTGCTATGTTGTTCTCATATTTACACCAGGAAAGAGGGAAGGAGCCTTCTTTCCTCTGTAATTCCATCACTATCATTTAAATATGGCATTTTTAACTCTTGCCCTCCTAGTGGTGTTTAAGTGAAAGGTTTCTGAATCTGCAAATGAAACCAGAATGGACATCCATATTGAAAAATGAAACTTAATGTCTGTGTTTGTGTCCTGGGTTCAGCAGCAGCAGTCATTTTTCTCCTCAGTAGCTGGTGCAGCGCTGTGGTTTTGACTTTCAGCCTGGGAACAGCACTGATAACACCGATGGTTTCAGTCGCTGCTCAGTAATGTTCAGTCTGACCAAGGACTTTTGGAGCCTCATGCTCTGCCAGGGAGGAGGGGAAGCCAGGAGGAAGCAGAGCCAGGACACCTGACCCAAACTGACCAAAGAGGTATTCCATACCATAGCACGTCATGCCCACTATATAACCTGGGGACAGTTACCTGTAAGGGTGAGATCACTGCTGGGGTCAGGCTGGGTATTGGTTGGTGGGTGGTGAGCGGTTGTTCTCTTCCCTTATTATTTCCCTTGTCATTACTATTGTTGGTGGTAGCAGCAGTGGTTTGTGTTATACCTCAGTTACTGAACTGTTCTTATCTCAAGCCGGGGGAGTTACATTCTTTCCATTCTCCTCCCCATCCCTCCGTGAGTATGGGGGAGGAAGGGGAGGGATTGAGCGAGTGGCTGCGTGATTTTGAGCTGCTGACTGGGCTTAAACCACAACAGTTTACTTCTTCATACATCAGATACTTAAAATGATCCACGGGTGACTACACATGGCAATGATTGAAAATCAATGATTTCTCATCAATGATTTGCATCTGTGCAAGTCATCACCATAAATGAGTTGGTCCAAAGGGACATGGTAAAACCAAGAAGCTTAAAACAAGCAAAGTAACTGGGCTGAACACAACAGTCTTTCTTCAGATTAACCAATGCAAACCGCAAAGTAAGAGCTCAAGCTGATCCTCTGACATTAATCACCTTTTTCATAACACAACTTAACAATTCGTGAACACTTAAGTGCTCAAGGCCAGGTTGGACACAGGGGCTTGGAGCAACCTGATCTAGTGGAAGGTGTCCCTGTCTGTGGCAGGGGGTTGGAACTGGATGAGCTTTAAGGTCCCTTCCGACCCAAACCAGTCTGGGATTCTATGGATTCAACTAATTTGTGCATGTATTTAGAACACTCTCTCCATATAATAAGTCCCAACTGTGTCTCAGTTGTGCAGATTCTTTGCAGAAAATAACTGAAAACAAATACATGTAATGCCAACCAAGAACACAAAATGAGAGAACATTTTCACCCACAGACAAGCATGTTTCTGTGCCAGAGTGGACTGACACACATGAACTACTTCAGTCAGAGTGGTGCTGAGCAGGAACAATTCTTCCTGGCTTTCAGCACTGCACAAAAAGCTGTAACCAGCTCCAGAATCACTTTTTTTGCACAAATGCTTCTAGGGGAGCAGTGATGTGCGCTGTCAAAAGGTCCAAGAAGTCACTCTTGCAGGGGAGCAGGGCATCCTGGCTTTCCTCTTGATCGTTACACTCAATCACATTTTGGTTGTCTTGATCTGCTGAGCTGCAGGACCCCTCATTCTGCTTCCCATGCCCTCTCATTACCACAGCACTGCAACTGCTTCTGCGTCGGCATCCTCTGTGCGTGAGGAAGGGGTTCTGGTTCTCATCAGCAAATGCTTTTGTCTTCCTGTTAGACCTCTTGCTTTCGTAGTTCCTGAGCTCCATTAGCCTCTCATTGAAGTACTCTTGCAATGGTTTGTCATGGAAGCCACTGCTGGTTGGTAGGTGGCCTTTCAAGCAGCCTCTTGAAGAGTTCCCCACGCAATGGACTAAGAGAGCTCTGTCTGGAATATTATTCAGCTGGGATGAGGAGCTCTTTCCTCTTTTCAAATCCTGGATATGCCTGTTGCAGGCTGGAGTTTCTTGCTTATTTCTTGATAACTATTTAAAATAGGTGGGGAGGGAGAAGCAGGGTTAGAGGTAGAACTGAGAAGGAAATCTAAATAACGATATGCTGTCATGATTAGCAAAAGGATCTTAAATTCATGATTCCACATAGTAAAAGGGTGTTAGGGAAAGTTTTAGGGTTTTAACCCAAATTCCATGAGGATCCAGCAGCCTGGTGCCAAGCCCTTTCCGGAACAGAAGTCTACTGGGCTGAGCTTAAACAATGCGGAGTGTTTTTACCTCCCACTGGCTCTGATGGACTGCAACAGTTTTGTGGGGCCTCTCTGCAAATCTGCTTCTCTGAAAGGATCTCTCACTGCCTGTATGGATAGAACTTCAGGTTTATCCTTTTCAAATCTCAGTAGCCTGGAGCTGTATTATTATAAGAATCTCAATGTTCACATAAAATATATTTCTGCATCTTAAAATTATGACATTTGTTATTATTATCACCAGAGAATCACAGAATCCCAGACTGGTTTGGGTTGAAAAGGACCTTGAAGCTCACCCAGTTCCAGCCCCTGCCATGGGCAGGGACACCTTCCACCAGAGCAGGGTGCTCCAAGCCCCTCTGTCCAACCTGACCTTGAACACTGCCAGGGATGGGGCAGCCACGGCTTCTCTGGGCACCCTGTGCCAGCGCCTCAGCACCCTCACAGGGAAGAACTTCTTCCTTATATCCCACAGCATAGTATAATGGTCATAGAGTTTTCTCCTCCTTTCCCACTGTATGATGCCTATCTCCTTTCTAGATCACCAAATTAATACTTGAGCTGCTTAAATAGTCAAAAGAAACCTGACCCAGCCCCTGCTGACACCAAGGCAGGGGTCTTTAGGTTGATTTCAGGAGAACATCCATGTTCTGAGTCCTTTAATTTGCTGCAGAAAAAACACTGCTAGAAATGCACTGTGTAAAAGATTGCCTTTCTGTGTCCACAGTTAAAACTGCCCTGGGTTTTCAAAGTTACTGCTTGACCATTTCCACCTTCTCCCAGGTATTGCACTGGTTTCTGTGCACCAACTTAGACTGCAGCCTGGCTTGCTTCTCAAAAACCTTAGCAGTTCAGCTAGAATGAAGAACTGCTTTATATTACTTGCTGTTTGAAATCAATAAAGAGAAAGACTCCACTGCATGTAGATGACAGCCACAGCGGGATCATGGAAAATTTTGCAATCATTTATTATGCCTGTCAATGCCTTTGGTATAATAAAGAGCCATCATTCATGCAGTTTTTGACAATTACTAATGAAGTCTAGATACTTGCAAAGGGTCCAGCCACAAATCTGGTTTGAGAGCCCAGCAATGTCTCAGTAGGGCACTCCATCATCAGCATTTGGCATGTTGCCTCCTAGTAATGAAGGAAAAACATTGAACCCAAAGGAGAAACAGGGGGGTTGGACATGCCCTGTAAACCGAAAAGCAATCAAGGTTTGATCTCTCGCTATTCCATCACACTTCATTCTGGAAGGGCCCCAGCAAATCTAATATCCCTGCCTAGAGTGTTTGGAATAAAGTAGGCAATTGAAGAACACTAAAACTTGGCTAATAAGTAGTCTCTCTTTCCTACCTCAATTGTTTTTAAATGGCTTGAAAATTAATAGTCGTATATATAGAACTTAAAATATATATTAAAATATATACAAATAACTTAGAACTTAGCAATCACCTTCATGTAGCAGAATTAAAGTCCATCTTGACAAGATTTTATCCCAAAACACAGCCCAAACTTATTATCATATCGAATATCAACTTACCAGGAGTTGGGGAATTATCACTCTAATAGAAGAATAGGTAGTAGCTATCATATACTGCAAAGGGAGGTTTTGTATACAGACCTTAATGTCCTGGAAGCCTGGATATTCGGGGATGATGGGCAAGATACACATGCTAATACTGTTTGACCGCCTTCGTTTCATCATCCTGCAAGAGCAGCTCCTGGAGAGATGGGATTGTCGCAGCTCAGATGGGGTTTCAACGA
Organism: Psilopsiagon aymara; assembly: GCA_024733675.1. Classification (NCBI taxonomy): domain Eukaryota; kingdom Metazoa; phylum Chordata; class Aves; order Psittaciformes; family Psittacidae; genus Psilopsiagon; species Psilopsiagon aymara. The sequence goes on along the minus strand of JANRGW010001488.1, from coordinate 10,442 downwards.
ATCAGAGTGGTTTATAGTGTTTCATACTGCAAGTTCTCAGGCACATCTTGGGGGCAGGTCCCTCCATTCCAGCACGATCCAGAAGAGTTGGGAAGGGATGTGTGTTCCAGGAGAATTCTCTCGTCTCGTTCTCTTCTAGTGCATAATCTCATGCCAGAGAGCCCCTTGGCAGCCTGTAGTGCTGAGTGCCAGGAGATGCAGCAGACAGTCTAACAGCAGTGCAGCTCTTGCTAAACTGGCTTCTTAGAGATCAGGGGCAAGTGGTGCCTTCCCTGAGGTCTGGAACCCTCGCAGCACTAATGCTGCTTTTATCCTCTGGAAGCTCTTTAGAGAGTCAGTAAATCCAAACCACGAACGCAAAGGGCTCAGGTGAGGGGGGAATTTGCAGGTCTCTTGTGGTCATCTCAGCTTAATGTGACTGCTGACGCAGTGGCAATTAGAGGAGATCAACAGCCCTCATGCAGGAGCTGTCACTCGACTTCTGTTGGAGCAGGAGACCTGAGAGCAGAGCATTAAGGGCTGCTGCTCAGAGGGGCAAAGGGTAATACAGTTAACCAACAGGTCCAGAAAGACAGTGTAGAAAGCTATAATAAAAAAGCCTTCCAAGAAACTCTATGGTAAAAGGCTTCTTCATTGTGGTTGGAGATGGGCTATGGCCCTGGAGAGCTGAGAGATCCAAACTGCTTTCAGACAGCCTGGCACCAGTGCAGACCTGGCAAGAGGCCATGGTAAGAGCAAGAGTCCTATTAGCCAAAGCTGTGAAAATGCTCACAGTAAGAAGCAATAGTTGCCCTGAGCAGCTTCAACCTATGTGTCGTAGATGAAGGGCAGCCAGGGGAACAGCTCCACAGCTTTGATTTGGTGATATGTTAGTGGCATCATCCGCTAGATACAGACAAATGTATGAAGCTGCAAGAGTTGGTATATCACAAACTTTGGCAGCATGGGGCTCCTTGTAGTCCAAAGTGACAGTGGGCATCTCCCACCACTTGGAGGGCAGCACCCCTATCCACTGCCCCACTGTGGCCTGTTTGCATGCAGAGCATTGGCACTGAGAGAAGAACTGCCTCTTTTCCATCATATGGATTACTCCATGGAGTAATTGCTATTCTCACTGGTGCCTGTGGAAGGTAGGCAGAAGGGGTTTACAATCCCCTCAAGCTCTAGGGCTTATTCAAGGTATCCATAAGTATTTTCATGTTCCAAGTATGTGCTTGCAAATATTCGTGGCTGTCCTGATGAGCTAGAAATCCATATCCATCCAGAGTATCCATAAATACCTCCATGCACGTATCCAGAGCAATGACCGTGAGCGGTAAAGAGCTTTGGATCTTATCCATGAGACCATCAGCTGGATTCAGGTTAGCGTTTTAGACTGTGTGGCAGATGGCAGCTTGGCAGGCTCAGGGCAGAAGCCTCAACACCAGCGCTCACCTGGCCAAGGGATAAAAGCACATCACGTGTAAGTAAGGATCTCACGTAAGCAGTTAAATCCAGCCCTTCACTATCCAAAGGCAAAGGTGCCACACCACGTTCTATCAGCTCTGGCTCTGGCATTGCTGTATTTGGGAGTAAATCAGTTCTTAGGCGCATAGCAACACTCTCAGTGTGAGCGACCATTTCAGCTACACACACCACAGTGTATCAGGGACCAGGGTCTGTGGCCACAGCTCTGAGCCACACACAGATTCAGATATGCGGCTGATGGCAATAGGTTACACACAGAGATGTCACGATGCTGACAAACCGAACTGTGAGTCATCCCTCTGATGCAGCCCTGATTATTTGCATTGCTGTTGTATACATGGTGGTACCTTAACATGTAAGCACAGTGTGGCCTTGCTGAGAGTACCTGAGAAAAATTGACAAAGCATTTACAAGGCTTCTTGGCACCAAATTTTCCCCTGATAGAGTTTTCCTGGCTCCATTTAGCAGAGAGATAGATAGATGGATAGATAGACACAGACAGACAGACAGACAGACAGATAGATAGATAGAGAGAGAGAGAGAGACAGAGAGATAGACAGACAGAGAGATAGACAGAGAGATAGACAGATAGATAGACAGACAGATAGATAGATAGATAGATAGATAGATAGATAGATAGATAGATAGATAGATAGATGATACTCTCTGAGCCACAGCGGTTTTGGGGATCTGGACCAGACAAATCTAGACCAATAAGTCAGTGGAGAGGGAGGAGGCTGGTCTTGCCAGTGAGTCTTCAGGCCAAGTCACAACATCCAGCTCTAAATTGCTTCAAACATGCAGAGGCAAAGCGTCAGAATATGCCTTATCCTGCAAGGGGGGGAGAAAGAAATCATGGCAACAGCAGGAGTCAAACTGATTTCAGTGGTGACAGAGATTTATTATTGTAGAGATGAAGGTTTTCATGGTACTGCCCACAGTTGTCATCTAATTCAGAGAAACAAGAACAGTGCAAAATAGCTGCCATTGACACAGTTTCTTTAGGAGGTGTGACATACTGTAAGTGGAGAGGCTTTGCAGGGGACCTGCAGATGAATGTGATTGTCGACACGGTAAAGAGCTCCCTCTTTCCACTTAAACTTGCAGCTTGGAAACCTCTCACTACCAACATCCATTCCCTTTCTCCCCTGAAAGCACTTGCCTGGTTGAAGTGAGACACCAGCAGCTTTCAATCTGTAATTGCTCATTGTGCTTAATGAATATGTGAGTGCCACACTCAATGTGATACTTGCATGGGGCCTTAAGTAAAAATCCCATGTTCCTGTTTTAATGGGAGGTTCTGAGTCTACTCCCGCAGTCTAAAATCAGAGCTCACGGAATCTGTTCTTTCACAATCCCATTTTCCTTCGTGTGCCATAGCATTACTGTGTACACTGGGGGCAAGGCAATTCTCCCTTCAGCAAAGCTCTCTATCCTGTTTAATATTAAACTTTACATTATCCTTTAATACTCCAGTGAAAAGAAATATGACTTTCAGCCCCATGTAGGCCTCTTTAGTTACCCGTCTTCTATCCTAACCATTAGCGTCACACTTTGAGTGTAAATTGTTAAATGCCTTGCAGCAAAAAGGAAATTTATGCTGATTGAAGGATCATTTTTATCAATGGGATGGGCATTTTCCTTAAAGATAGCTAATTTGTGTTATAAAAGTATGGATTCATTCCCATACTTTTATATATGTACTTCATGAAGCTGTAACACTTAGAGAGCTCCATAGTTTGATGCCCCGAACAAGAACTTCTTTCCCGACCACCTATCCCAGGATAACTTCTGTGACTGTAGTCTGCTGAGCTCTTAGTGCAGTTAAGGTGAGTTACATCCTTCACCCATGTATCAAGTACTTTTGTCAGAGCAGGCACTCAGGCTGCTCAAAGGTGATGATGAAAGTCCTAAATCTGCTTAATGATGAGAGTCCTAAATCTGCTCCTCAACCTGGGTTCCTCTGGGTCTTAACTCCATCACTCCTTCTTCCTTGCTGTTAGAGGGATGTCACTGCAGCACACTGTCCTGTACTGTAAATATGCCAGGTCTGCCTGAGGACCAACAACAGTCCTGCTGTGATGGCCCACAGCTCAGCAAACCATGTAAAACATCAGCCTTGCACCAGCAGCACTCCAGTGTTCCTCCACTTAATACTCCAGTATTAAAGTAAAGCCTTTAAGTTGTAAACCACGAGAAGTGCAGGTTGGTGACATCAGAACAGAGACGGGGGAAGGTAGCCCCAAACCCTCAGTAAGCCAGAGCCAGGTGGGATTGCAGAGGAGCCAAATGGTGCTGAAGCTCCTGTGGCAACCGAGGAGCCTGAAGCAATGGCAAGAGGTGGGGAATGTAAGGGATGAGCACACCAAAACCATTACCTACTGACCAAGGAGATGAACAGGCCTTCCTAGTAACTATGGGAGCAAAGCTGTCAGGAAAAGAGAAGCAATGAGTTGTTCCTTGCGCAGAGATGGGTGGTTCAGGGTGGGAGCAGAAGTCAAATTGCAAAAGGTTGAGTCAAAATCATTGGCTTCTGAGATTACTTGGTTCCTCATTTAGAAATGACTTTGGTTTAGCCCTAAGAAAGAAGCTGGGCTGTATCACTGCCTCTGCATCCAGACTTCCCCAAATCTGGACACGGTGGCTTTGTGCCTATTGCAAGTATCCCCCCTCCACTTGCAAATAGAAGTAGTGTGTGTGGAGTGAATCTCTACAGCATGGTACTTGGCCATCAAACCCCGGATCTCACTCAGAGTCTTGTGACCTGACCAAATCCCACGCATCTCTTTTCCTTTCTTAGGTGGCTAATACTCTTAAAGCAGCAGCAGATGGCACCCACTTGCAGATGTCAACTGCTTACCTCATGCAATGTGTTTACTATTGGATTTCCACTGGAGACTCCTGGCCCAGATAGTGAGATTCTTGTCATAATCACCAACTTTAAGCCTGAAGCAAACATTCACGGACTGGATTGAGCCATAATTACATCTGTATCTCTCAGTGCTTCTGATTCTCTTTCAAATTGACTGTAGATTGGAGTACAGGAAAGGGATTAGGGATGTTTAGAGTTCACGAGGAAGAGAGTTAGAAGTGGATGTTAAATAAGAGATGGATAAATCATAGAATCCCAGACTGGTTTGGGCCAGAAGGGATCTCAAAGCTCATCCAGCTCCAGTCCCCTGCCATGGGCAGGGACACCCTCCACTATTGCAGCTTGCTCCAAGCCCTGTGCAACATGGCCTTAAAATGAACAATTAAAGCTTATGTTCCTATGATAAAAATGTCTTAGCTCAGATGCTGTTAAAGCCCAGCAGCGTTAGGGATGCAGTTACTTCAAACTTCGGTCATACCTGTAGGACATGGTTTAAAAGTGGGAATGATGGCTGTTGTATCATGAAGGTATTCCTCAGACAGATAATCATACTGATCCCTACAGCCTCATGGAAGGAATCCTTATGGCAGTTTCCTTTGGAAGTCTCATCTGTGTTGGTCCAGTGTGGTTGTGCAGCTAGGCCAATGGGAGTGGAGGCTTCCAGAAGTGATGGGAGAGAGGAAAACAGGGAAAGTCCTTTTAGGCTAGGGAGCATAAAACAAGCACCGTGTGTGGCATTCGCTCAAGGAACAAATCACCCAGCAGCTCGGTAATCACCCCAGAGTGTTTGGAAAAGGCTTTGCCATGCTCTGTCGGGCAAAGCTTCCTTCCACTGCTCCCAGGGGAGCAGAAAAGCATCACCTCCTCCTCCTCCTCCTCCTCCTCCCAGGCAAAGAAGGACTTAATAAATGCAACTCCTGCACTCTGGGGAGGGGAAGTGCAACCTCAGAGCAGAGCTGCAGGAGGAGAACACCCATTTCTCAGTGCATGTGAAGCTGACCCAGGAGCAATGCTGTGGGTGTGTATGATGAATGCTCTGATTTATCCCCTGCTATCCTCCTGCATGGGCTTTCCTACGTGAGCATCTCAAGTGGGGCAGGTGGGATAAAGCAGCTCTGATCCTGTGGCACAGACCCTTTGTGCCTCAGGATAAAGCAGCTCTGAGGCTGAGAGGTTTGACACCGTGTGCTCCTGACAAAGGCTTTTCTTTCTTTGTTTCTTTTGCTGGGTTTGAACACAGGTTTCCAAGCTTCCTGGCTGGGTGACTGAATCATAGCACCACAGAATGGTTTGAGTTGGAAAGGACCTTAAAGCTCATCCAGTTCGAACCCCCTGCCATGGGCAGGGAAAGCACAGGGAGAGAGTGTTGATCCCTCGGGGACAGCAGTGTTGGGCATGGGATGTCTTTGTCTCTGCCCTGCGTTAAGGACAAATTCACCTGAACCTGCTGACCCTCATGGCAGTTTTGTTGCACTTTTACACTGTGCATCTTCACAAAAAGTGCTCGAAAAGGTATAAAAGCAGCAGGGGTTCATTCTGGAAGCTGAAGGCAGACACTTAGTGCTGACACTGCTGTGTTTCAGATGCATTGAGCTAATGCGCTTATTCCACAAGCCCAAAGTGCTCCATCTGCCCACCTTCATCCCATGGCAACTCTTAAAGCACAAGGAGGCATTAGTAAACCTACAGCTGAGTAAAATCCAGGGTAGAGGACAACCAGAGCAGAAGTCATATTAAAAGTCATAAACAAGGTGACTGCTTGTCACAGATACAGATCTGGTCTGATCTGCTCCACCAAATACGCTGACGTTGTTGGTGTTCTATACCTGGCGACCAGTGCTGAGCTACCAACTGTGTGCAGATTACCCCAAGGTCTTCTCCAGCCCTAACAATCCTACAACGAACCACACTGAAGCACAGAGTCAGTAACTTTGTCAGTGTCCCACATCCATTTGAGTACCCCAACAGGCTCAGGGTTACTGCATTTCTGTCACTGCCCTCATCAGGTGCTGCAAAACATGAGAGCAATGAATTGCTGACAGGTTTATGAGCTGCACTGAGTGATATCAGCAAGACACAACCAAAGGAGGGGGGAAGGTGAAGTTGTACCTCCTGGGATCCTGTGTCTTCAGCTCTTTTGGGGGAAGTATATAATAACCCCCAAACCAGTGGTGATTTCTGTCTCACCAGCTCACGGATGCTCTGATGCCCTCTGTCAGTGGTATTTACCTGACTTGTCCTGGCTTGCATGCTAATAAGTCTGGATGTGAACACATCACCTTCCTCCCTCCCTCCTGCTCTCTTCCCATGGATTTCTCCACCTTTCCTCCACACCCTGCCTCCTATTTCCTTTCTCGTCACACAGAGACAGACGAGCTGCTCTTCTCCCCACCTCAGCCTCTGCTGCTCTCACACTGTTTAGCGCATCATTGCCGCAGTTGGCTGAAACACTTGTAGAAATGGTGGTAAAGAAGTGGACAGTACATGAGCTCAGCTTTAACCCTCCACCCCAGCCATGGCAATTGCTTGTATGAAGAAGAAAGCAGAGAGGTAAGTGCTGATGCTTAAGTCCCACCAGCGATGACACTCAATAACTAGTGATGCCCCTTGCCCCATGCAGTGAGTGCCTGGTGCTCTGATCGCCTGCTCTTTCTGGAAACAGCTCTATCTGCAGCCCATCTCCTTTCAGAGCGGAGCTAACACAGGGCAAGCTCCACTACTAGGACAGGATTTGCAAGTCAATGAAAAGCCCATCCATGGCGTCAGCTTTCATCAGCGCTGCCAAAGCAATGCAGGCAGAGGAGAGCCAAGGGCACCATTGAAAGCCCAGGCTGCTTTCCCTAGGACCGCTCCCGTGGCGGCGGCAACAAATGTCATTGCTGGGACGATGCTGCTGCAACTGCTGGAGAACCATAGAACCAAATAGGCTGGAAAAGACATTAAAGGAAGGCATGGGTGGTGTTTCTCTGTCAGTGACGAGACCCTCAGGGCTGTGCCCTCTCTTTGTTTCCCGGGAGATCCTAAACCCTCCATAGAGTTTGCCATGGCAAGCAGAAGATCCCCTGTGCTAAATCACCCAGTAAAGAAGGAGCAATAAAAGACAATTTGAAGTGAGCAAAGGAGTGTTAAAAATAAGGCAGCTCCTCACATCCATGCGGCTCCTGTTCTGTTTGATGCCTGTGAGAGTGCTAGATAATACCTGCACATAAGCAATACCCAGCCTGGGTGTACTGCTTCCTTTCCTGCTGTCTCCCGGGCTGCTGCATCACCTTCCCTTGCGGCCTCGGCTGGCACTATGGGGTCCTAGCAGCTGCAAGCCTTGTAACGGAGACACAGGGAGGTGTTTCCTACCTCAAGCAGGATGAGGAGCTCCGGCATGACAGAGCTAGAGCCCCTTCCCTGCACAAACAGCCTCTGCGAACCCTCTGCAGTCCAGGTCAGTCTGTAGCGAAGCTCTGCCTGCAACTCACAGGGCTAAAAGCGCTTTCAGACATCAGACATCATCTGCGGACAGGCAGCACTAAGCAAGGCATCCCCCCATGCCCCCGGGGCTGGCAAGCAGTGCTGTGATGCAGAGGCAGGCAAGGATGCAGCGCCCCACTTGGTGTTCGCACGCTGGGGGAAACGGTCTCCAGATACATATATGCATACAAAACCATGTACACGGCTGGCTGTACACGCAGCCACGGCCTGGTTTGGGTTGGAAGGGACCTTAAAGCACATCCAGTTCCAACCCCCCTCCACAGGCAGGGACACCTCCACTAGAGCAGGGTGCTCCAAGCCCCATCCAACCTGGCCTTGATGCGAGCGATTCCCATCCGCTCGCTCTGCTCTCACCACCACAGACTCGCAGGGTCCCCACCAGCTCTGACCGGGACGGCGCACAGCCAGCACAGCAGCGAGCTGGGACCGTCCTTCTTCATCCCCTCATCCCTTCGTTTCCCCACACTTGCTCCCCCCCAAAATGACCACCATCCCCCCCAATTGGTCCCTCTCCATCCCAAAGCGACTTCCCGCAATCCAAAGAATACGGACCAGGGCGTCCCCTGCCGACCGCGCCGGGATGGGGAAGTAGCGCCGGGATGCCGGGATTTGCTGCCTTTGATCCTCAGTCGGGCTCACCTCCGGCCATGATCCCGGTGTTCTCTTCCTAGCTTTCCAAGATGTTTAAGACTGCCCCGCGGCTGATCCGACCTTCCACCCTGCAGCAGGGCCTAGAGAGCATTTACCAACATCCTTCCCTGGCTCCAGCGGCAATTCCAGGTATTGTTAAATCCTTCAGAGATCCCAGGATCAATGCAATGGTGGAGACTGCATCTCTGGCTTCCATCAATTACAACAGACACTGAAGACAGGGCCCCAAAGAGCAAGTTGATTAATGGTGTCAATATAATGAGCCCTGCAGCAGAAGCTGTCACCTGATTAAATCACTTCAAATTAGTGCAGATAGCAGCACTAGTATATATATGATATACCTATAGAAGTAAATGGGATCACAGCCTTGATGGGACAGGCATTTGGAAAGCACACCTAGCAAATTGAAGCACCAACCTGCAGTGTGTCCAGGCTCCCAGAGATGGTTTGCTGTGAGGTACAGCCCAGTGCACTTCTGCTGCTGCTCCATCTCTATCAGTACAGCTACAACAGCGATAGGCTGAAACTT
>JANRGW010001487.1:0-30572 GCA_024733675.1 Psilopsiagon aymara | reverse complement strand
CTTTACTGTAAGGGTGGTGAGGCACTGGAATGGGTTGCCCAGGGAAGTTGTGAATGCTCCTTCCCTGGCAGTGTTCAAGGCCGGACTGGACAGGGCCTTGGCTGATACGGTTTAGCATGAGGTGTCCCTGCCCATGGCAGGGGGTTTAGAACTAGATGATCTTAAGGTCCTTTCCAACCCTAACTATTCTATGATTCTATGATTTCTGTGCTCATTTTAGCATTAGAACAAAATTGGCCTTTGCAATCTTACCTTGGATTTCCATCCACGTCTGTCGCCTGTAACTGGGCTGAGCTGAAGAATGCAAAGCCCATGCTCCTGACTGCTTGTCCTCAGTTCAACAGGGACATGTTTTAGATGCAAATAACAGACAGCATCTAAAACAGAGACTTAAGAGAGAACTAGAAACACTTTGGAAAGAGAGAGAAGGATACGTTTTCAGATCAAGCTTTCTGCTTGAAAAGTATTGGAGAGAGAGTTTGTCAAAGAGCATGCTCAGTATGGAAGGGTTGCTAGCTGCTCAAGGAGGACCATTCATCCATAGTTCAAGGGTAGAACACTGATCGTATAGGAAAATTACTAGTGTTGGGGTGTTTAACAAGCAGCTGTAGATAACCTTGGAGACTGCAGAGAATAGCTGCTTCTGCAGAAGAAAGCCTGTAGCCTTACGGAAGCAGGAGGATGGGGCAGCTGAGGTGTTTTGACTGAGCTATGGAGTAAAGTCATGCATTGTTGGCACATCTGGTGGAGAAAAAGAGTTTCAAAGACCTCACAGATAGCTCAGTCTTGGAGAGATTATGCAGTCAGCCCATGGCTACACTAGAAAAGTTCAGTCTGGGTGCTGGAGTGTGCCATCCCTACAGAGTGTGTTCCTCTGGTAAGGCAAGCCGTGTCAGGGAACTAGCGTTCCTTCTGTCAAGGTGAAGGCCTTCCCACAGATAGAAAGGATGTTGGTTTGGGGGCATGGCAGTCTTAACACCTCTACAGTGCAGGGAACACTTCCAAGGGGTAAAAACAAACCAACAAGCAAATCCCAAACCAACAGGTTCTTGGGTGATATATAAAATAGATCTCCAGCTCTGCTTTACCTTTATAGAAACCAATACAGTTTATGGCTGGTTAAGTAGCAGCTTTCTGTTACCATCTGTTGAATCTTGCAGTTTCTCTTCCCTCCTGGTCTAGCATCTGTGAGTCTCAGTGGCAGAATTGTTGCTTGGAAACTCAATTGTCTTTTTGCATTTACTGGTAGAAAAGTGCTCAATTTCAGTAACTTGATTATCACGACTTCTGCATAGATCTAAAACTCCTTAGCAAAGACAGTTTCTTAAGTGACAGGATAAATGCTTTAAATACACAAAAAGTGTTTAACAGTGTTTTCAGCAGGGGTGAAGCTGTTCTGATTTGAACATTTGTTGGTATGATAATTGAGGCATAAATTGTGTTGCATGGAAACGAACGCATTGTGTATGTGCCAGTACTGATGTGCCATTTCTACTTCTGTTTTTTTCCTGTGGAGTAGAATACCACCTATGAGTATTCAGGCTGCCATTGTCTGACTGCGGGTAAATTTGGGGTTGTTTGTTTATTTTTCTTAATTTTTTTGTTTGTTAAACTTTAGTTTTGCTGTTTACTCTGACAATTTGTTGTGCATCTTCTGGAGAAGTCAAACTTCTAATACCAGCATGTGATAAAGATTCAGTCACAACATGGTTCTGTGGTGTTAGAAGACAACACAAAAATGTATTGAATCTTTTCGTACAGATAGACTATTTGGAGTTAAGTTTGAAAGAAAACAGTAAGTGTTTTTTGTGAGTCATTGTATCTAATCTCTTGATTCAGACTGCTTCGGAAACAGACACTCCCTCCTATTCCTTGAGATTTACGTTCTCAAACCAAAAATCTGGGCTCACCCCCTGATAGATTCACGAATAGTATGTTTGATGCTGACAGCTGCTTATTTTCCCTCACACGTTAATTTAAATCGGGGTGTACCTGGCTGCCTGTTTACCTTAAAAGACTCCTATGGCACAAGAAGGATTTTTTGTTGAGGAGAGTTTAAGAAGCAATCATATGATGAAGTCTGACATGTAGCCCCCTGTTTAATTTTCATGTTGGTAATTCTGATCTCTCTTACATTTTGGGGGAGGAGGTAGAGAGGGCAGATTCTGAGTTGCTTCATAGCACTCTTGGTCAAATTAATCTTCTGACTTCTGTTCGACTCTGTTCTTTCTCTGAGGTTCTTGTTACTCTGTTCTTCCCTGCTCCTCAGGAGCTTTCTTGACGAGTGTGTTTTGGGTAGATATTCACAGCTTGGTGAAAAGATTTTTGTGGGGATTTCTGATTTGATGGAACACTTCTTGAGTTTGGTTTCTTTGGGACTATTCACTTTGAGGGTTGCTCTGAAGGGAGGGAAAAGGAAACATGATCATTGCCTTGTTTTCTGGGTTAGTTATTTGTTGCCCTCTCTGTTGCCTGAAGTAACATGAATTTCACAAACCTTGCAGAGTCAATACTTAAATTGCATACTAACATGTTTTGGAGAACTACAGAGAAAATTGGTGGATGGAAACATAGAATGACTCTGTATTCATTATTTGGTTTGAGGGAAAAAATAGCGCTGTATTTGCCTTCTGCAGTTATGCTCAGGTATCAGCATCGGTGTGGCTCTACCAACACAAAGAAAGCTTTTGTTTTTATTGCCATTAGAGTTTAAATATTGGATCCTATGTTGTGTGCTCTAAAGTCATAGCAAAGAGTTATTCTTCACTCATGTCGTGGTTTAAGCCCAGCCGTAAATCAGCCACATGGGGAGGAGAATTGAAAGAATGTAACTCCCACGGGTTGAGATAAGAACAAGGGAAGAGAATACAACTGCTCACCATCTGCTGACCGATGTCCAGTCTGATCCAGCAGTGATCTAACCCTTTTGGATCCCTGCCACCAGTTTTTACATCTTGGGCATGACATGCTGTGGTATGGAATACCTCTTTGGTCAGTTTGGGTCGGGTGTCCTGTCTCTGCTTCCTCCTGGCTTCCCCTCCTCCCTGACAGAGCCTGAGACTCAGAAAGTCCTTGGTCAGACTAAATATCTGAGTAATAACTAAAAACATTGGTGTTATCAGTGCTGTTCCCAACCTGAAAGTCAAACCCACAGCACTGCACCAGCTACTAAGAAGGAGAAAAAATGACTGCTACTGCTGAACCCAGGACAACTCAGTTTCCAGGAGGTATCACAAGAATTGAAAACTGTGCTAAATGCCAGAGTAGGCTATGTGAAGTGTTAGATCAGTACTTGAAATTAGCACATGTAATGACAGCTTTGAAGCTGATCCACATGTGAGCATGATTGATAATTGCACTGAGAGCCTCTTAAGAGAAGGTTGGGGATTAATTTTGTTTAAAATGAAAGGAAAACAGTATCTATACCACACTATGCGCTGCGTTTTATGGTGTTACAAATGAAGGCTTCAAAGAGTATTTAAGTGCTTTCTGCTATTAATTATCATCAAGAGTACTATTAAAATCAGCATTTTAGGTTACAGAGCTTGTGGGCTGTGCTTTCCCTTAGGATGGAGAGGTAGTGCTAGGAGTATTCTTTTCATATATTTGTGATGTGTACTTCTTTTAAAGGTTGGGTATGCACCAACAAGTATTGCCACTTGATCAATACTTTTACATCATGCCTCTTGTAAAGTGGTTTTGACTTTATTCTGTGGACCACATAAGGGTCTGAAAATATGAGAGATATCAAGGTACTTAATTATCCCTGTTATTCTAGTGTAGTCAGGAGCTTACACAGTTCGCACTCCTGAGGAAGTAAGTTGGTGAACCGGGATTGTAAAGAGTAAAAGGAGAACAGTGTACTGCTTTAGTGCTTTGCCGTAAAGGGCTATTCTTGCTTTCTCACAGACTATAACCACTGAAAAAGACTTGCAGCTCCAGAGTTAGGGACATCCCCTATTTGCGGGCTAGATTATAGTCTTCCATTTGTGGCTTGAGTGTTTTCAGCCAAGAAGAGATAAACCTCCTTTTTTATTTTCAGGATTTGGGGATCTTTAATTTTGTGCCCTTAAGCTCTTTTTGTGCCATCAGAAGTTATTTATTGTCAGGTAGGAGGTAGGACAACAGTTGTTCCTACAGAAGGGTCTCACTAGATCTTGTTCTGAAAGTTGACCAGCTGGAAAGGATTTTGTAAAGGACATGTTCCCAAGCACTTTTCTCTATGGAAACTGTTGTTCTAACTTCCCACTGAACATTCAGAAATTAATTCTATAATCTAGTGTTGTATGTGTTTATCTATAGATCTTTTGATTTTTAAAAAATCAGCAAAGTAGTGGGCTGAAAGTTTGCTTTGGCATAACATGAAAATGAAGATGACCTATCATTTTCTAAAGCATTTATTGCTGGAGGCATTAATTCAGATGTGATTTTAATGAGACCTGTTTTTTAGGTCTACTTAACAGTTGGATTTCTTAATGTCTGAGCATGTAACTGTTGAAATTGGCCTAAATGAGGTTAAGTGGAAAGAAAAAAGCTGCTGTTGGCACGAAAGAGAGGCTGCAGAGAGCTGTGTGAACTGAGATTTAAAGCAAAACCATGACTTGCTGAGCAGTGCAAGCAGCAAACTGTGAAGTATGTTAATTAAATGCCAGTAGTGAGCAGGTGGGGGAAACTATATGTAAAAAGACAGCGAATTGTGTATGGTCAAAAAAAGAATACCTTAGGAAATAAATTAGTTGATTTTTTTCATCTTTGTTCCCTTGCCTAGTTGTAATAAAATTTTAAATAAAATAATAATAATAGAAAAATCTTTCCCTCCACTCCAGAGGGCTTTTAGGCTCCTCTGGAGTTTCCTATAAACCTGAAGCAGTCCCAGACTCCTGTTGTTGGCATAAGATGGGGAATGATTGATAGTGCCACTGGCCAAGGCAGAAAGGTCATGCTTGGAAGCCTGACTGAGATAGCATAAACAGAGATGTAACTCTGTGCTAGTATCTTTAATGATACAAAAAGGGAGTTCTTGCAAACATGATGCTTTTCTGCATCTGTAAATATTTCCAGTGGGAACCAACAGATACCAGACCTGAAATGTTGTGATGTTACGAATTAAAAAAAGGCTTTGGATGCTGGGCAGGGATGATTGCATTCTATTTCCTTTCCTTTTTGAATTACACATTTGTGTATATCAAATGTGAAGTTAAATCCTCAACCTTACATCTTAAGCCTGGAAAGATCCTGTGGCACTTTACATGGGAGTAATATGACTGCTGTCAGAGGGTTGGCATTTGCTAATTGAATCTGAATTGGCTTTTTCTGTGATGCACTCTTAAAAATTCTTTTACAGACATCCTGGTATCATAGAATAGGCATTTTGTTCTTTTTTTTCTTTCTATGCTGCTAGTAGACTCTGGGGTAAGAACTCTCATTTTCTCTTTTCTGGAACAGAATCTGTGGCTGCTAGCATGGTACAAGTATTTTAAAAATGGAACATTGAGAGGCACATGCTATAGTCATAGGATATTTTACTTTTCCTTTTTGATGACTTTATCTTGACATCTTCTGAAGGCAGAGTTGTCTGCCAAAAAGATTGCTTTAGCTTTGGAGGAAATTGTACTATTTGAGAACTGGCTTAAAGTAGACCTCATTCTACCCAGTGCAAAACCCCCAGTATTCTAACCAGAATCAACTGAGTGTGGAAATGAATTGCCTATATAAAATTCATATGAATGTTTCTTTAGGAAATGTTTCTTCTTCACTTTTCAAATAGCAGCAATGAATATATAACAGGGGATCTTCTGGGAGATGTTTTGCATTTTGCTTTTCTCTGCTGAAAGCTATCCCTTGTTTGCTAAGGTAGTAGAATTCTTTAGGATATTTTTTAGTGGTGTCATTTACAGTGCATTAACCGTAGAACATACCAAAGAAGAATTTCCACGGTCCTGCATCCAGATGTCACTTTCGTACCAGTCCAGTTGTTTGAGGTTTTATTTCTAATGAATAGAAAGGAATCAGTTTCTTCAGAAAAAGTTGTTTCAAAGTATTTTAATTGGACAGAAATAAAGGCCTTCCATGCCTTTGCCAGATTCTACTGTAATTTTTTGAGGCTCATGATAATGAATTAAGAAAACTTGTAGTTCCATGTAGGTCTCAGTTTTGTGATTTCTTCCGTGAAGATGACTATTAGGCCACTTGTGGTCAGAACTGAAAATATAAAGGCCTCCTGAAAGGGAAATAATTCTTATCCCATATCACAAGAAATGGTCCCTCTTCTATGTAATAACCACCAAATATGCCTATCATACAAAGGAATCCCACATGAAGAAGAGAGCTTCAGGACTAACCAGGTAATTCTGTTAACCAGGTAAAAATAATTTGCTGGTTTTTGGGTCCAGGACATAGCTTGGACTTTATCTTGTTCTTCAGTTTTGTCCTGTAGCTTGGGTTGCTTGGAGTAATTTTTCTGTATTTTAGAGGCAAAACCTGTTAATTTTGTTAGGGTAAGGAAAACAAGGATTCCAATAAATTAAGTCTAGGAGTGCAGGTGCTCATAAGTATGACATGAAGAAGCCTCTCTCAGGAAATTTAGAAGAAGTACTAAGACTACTTCTTCCCAGCATAAGCCTGCTCCAAGATTTTATCTAAACCAGAGAAAGCTTAACAAGACAGTGGCTCTTCAAAGAATGGATGTAATACCTCCAGTAAAATAAGACTTTTGAACAGCACCACCTGGTGACTCCTGTAGCGATATTTCCTCATTAAATTTTAATTAATCAACCTGCTTCTTTGGGATAGGTGGCATAGCTAATTCTCAGTTGTATCAGTTCATCTGTAGTTTTCTTGCTTGAGTATGACTTATCATTGATTTCTGTTTATTTGGGTAGGTTGATCATAAATTCTTCCTATTCTGAGACTTTCCACAGAGCCACTTGCTACTGTAAGCTTTCACAGCAATTAAAACCAGTTAGCTGAAGATGGTTAACTCAAAGTATTTGAAAAATGTTAGAGAAGGTTACATCAGCCTTCTCAAAAGGTAGAGATGATCAGATCTCTAAGATAAAGTTAATTGTTATGTGCTGAATGACAATTTAGTAATTCTAGATGTTAGATTTTGATTTGGTTTGTGTCCCTATTAGTTTTGATTATAATAACCTGTTCACAACAAAGTGGAAGCTAGCTTGCATTTGCAAGCTCAGATTAGATAGCTATCAGATGCTGCTTCTAATACAGGTAGGATTCTAATAAAATATTTCAGACTTACGAAAATAAGAAATAAAATATTCCAGGCAATGTGTCTGTCACTTTTATCACATTCCCCACGGATATTCTTTGTGAGCTTTGAGATAATACCAGCTTCAGATTGAATCTGGAGCATTGATAGCATGTTGAACCTGGCACGCTGGCTGATTATCTAGAAATTCATTTTACTACAACGGCCCATGTCCACAAAAAAGAAAGCTAAGGTTTTTTGGAAGTATTCTATGGACATCAGTGATTGAAGAGTAAAGTTTCATTTCTGCTTTTCATGCTACATTTTTCTTCTGTTGCCCTGAAGAAACATGAAAAATACATGTGTGACCTGGCTCAGCAGCAATGACCAGGCCCCAGTGAAGTCGCATCACCAGTCCCCACAAGGAGAGGCAGTTTGAGTGTGGATAAGCCAAGGGAGAAGCAGGTCATTGACATTTAATATATATCTAATGAAGCAAGAGAATTGACAGGGTAGCTGCATAAGAACTGCAAAATCTGCAGCTATGTTGCAGCAGCAGTTTCTCAAGAGGCTAATTGGAAGAGGCAATACTTTGCACTCCAGTGACTTAACAGGCTTAGTTCCCAGTACTTGTTCAATGGAACAAGGTGATATGAAAAACATAACAAAACAGTCTTGCAGCTGCTTTAAAGATGGTTTTGAGCTCTGTTGATTGAAATATGGTAATAGGGGGTAAACAACATCTGAGATCTAAGATTTAACATTCCCCTAAAGTAATCATATGGTAGACTGCACTGGAGAATTGACAGCATGTAATAAAGACTTCTGTCTCTTTAGAAGATAGGCCCGTTCTTGGTTTGCAGGACTGATTTAGTATTACACTGGAAGAAGATTGGAAGAGGTTATGCAAATGGCACTGGCTTTACTTGCATTTAAATGAGATATGTCTACCAAATCAGCACTAACAGTGTAATAAGCTAATTGTGGGCCATGGGTATTTTGGGAGGTGCTTGGGGTTTTTTGGGTGTTTTTTTTTGTTTTGTTTTGTTTTTATTTTATTTTTTTCCCCCTCCTTGCAGACACGGATATCAGCATAGGATTCTTTTAGTATTGTTTCTTTTTTTTTAATCTTTAGAGAAGGAAACACAAGTGGCATCCGAGTTTGTCCTAACGCTTGTGAATGATCAGCTGGCATTTCTACTACCAAGAGCAGGGAATTGGTAACTCTTCATGATTAATGGTCAGCCTTGTTGTTTAATTTTAGTTTCTTCTTGTTCTTGTTCTATTACTATTGAAAGAATCAAAGTTAGCATCTGAAACAGACAAAAAAGGACTTGTCAGAGCAAATGTGTCCTGCC
The DNA here is from genome assembly GCA_024733675.1 of Psilopsiagon aymara. NCBI lineage: Eukaryota > Metazoa > Chordata > Aves > Psittaciformes > Psittacidae > Psilopsiagon > Psilopsiagon aymara. The sequence goes on along the minus strand of JANRGW010001487.1, from coordinate 22,007 downwards.
TGTTTCCTTAACCAATGGAAGTTTCCCCAAGCAGTTCTGTAAATGAAAGATACTAATTGGGTATGCAACAGCATCCAAAATTCTGGGGAGAAATACTTTTGGACATACCTTTGTTTACTCCTAAATTCCTTTAGACTCCTGGTTTGTGTTGCAATATTCCATTCTAATTAAAATTTTAAACTGTATGTTGAGCTGTGAGGTGTTATAGCTGGTACAGTGTTTGGACAGTTACTTAATACTGAGTGCTCCTTGCTTCCTAGAAACAGGAGTGCACATGCAAAGCAGTAGTAGAGATGAACAGATTTTCTTCAGGGGTGTCTAGAAGTGTGTGGGAATTTCCTTCTTTCTGCTTACTACAAAAAGACGTAAATTGCTTTTCCTCCCCCAGACTGCATGCTGGATAATATCCTGAAAACTGACTATAAATGTAAAATTCGTGGAATCTCTTGCAAGTTTTTTTGACACAAATTTGATGGTGCTAGCTAGAAAGAAGCTTCCTCCAGAACTTAGCTCATACGGTGAAATTCCCCAGCAACATTACTATGATGCTGTGCACAAGGCACTCATGTTGCTGTTCTTCAGTAACCTTCCATCTAGATACAGCAGGCACTGGTGGAGCATTTTAATCCTTGTTTTCTCCGGGAGAGAGACAACGACTGTTATAGACAGGGGATGGCACTGTTGCACTGTAGCTCCTCAGCCTTCCATCCAAAATGTCTCTATTTATAAAAAGGGCTTGGTTTTTACCAGGAAGGAAGCTGAAGAACCAAATGCATTACTGGAAGATTTTCTTGAAATAGTTCTGCAATTAAATATCAAATTTGTGTTACCAGGAATTTTATATTTTGATAGAACCTCAAAAAGAATGTGTTAGCATGCATCTAAACTGGATGTTAGCAGTAGACATAGTTTAAGGCACTCTTATTTATTTTAGATTTAAAATGAAGCACTTGTGTGAAGCTCTGAGGAATAGTACAAAAAACTGTAAGCACCATGGCAGTAATCATTTCAGTAAGAATTCAACCAAGAAGTACTTAAAGAAAATCCTTTCTATTTTAATTTTATTCTGGAAAATGCAAACTTTCTTTCTGTAAAGCCTTAATATATTGCTTTCTTCTGCAGTTGAGACAGAAATTTCCTAGGGCAAGAAGCAAGTTCTGAAGGATGCCCAGTCCATGTGGGCACACATATGTGTGGTGCATGTGGAAGCAGCATTAAGGCTTACTTATTTTGGCTGACCACAGTCATAGGAACATGACAGATGGACCAAAAGTATTTCTTTTGAAAGATGGGGTTTTGCTTTGTAAGGGAATGTAGATCTTGATCAGCATCCTTCAACTTTAGCTGCTAGTTGAGTGAAGTCAGAGCTGTTACTTGAGCACTGACAACAGCCAGTGGCAGTGAGGTATCCAACTCTGCTTCAGCCATTCAGTGATTCTCAGATGGTATCCCATCCTGGATGTGCTATTAACAGCCTCAGTCTTGAGGTGATGAAAGTTTAGGTAGTGGTGGGAAAGTCCATGTTCAAAATGCAGATGGTAGGAAAAGCTAACCGGGCTGTTTCTGAAATGTGATGGCTGAAACTCACTGATTCACTTTTCTTGTAGGAGTACAGCTGCCTTTGGCTGTCTTCCACCAGTCCACTGTGGCTCCCTTAGTTTTACCTGAAAGGTAGCTGCCTCATTTTCACCTGCTGGACACTACTCCAGAGGTATATTGTGCAAGACAGATGAGGCAAATCCATAAAGGTGACATGAGTCAGTATGCAAAACCCACTTGTACATGACTATGAGAAAAAACATCTGAAATGGAAAAAGTGAAACCTCTCGAGGAAAAATTAGACACTGCACCAAAGTCTTTATATTTGTCTCATCTTTTTTTATTGTTTTGGTTTCTTTTTCTTAATTTTGCCCTTCCCTCTTCTGAAAATGCATGACTGAGTCAACCAGAACAGTCTGTGTGAGATGACTGCATGTAGTTTTTTGGGAGGGAGGGAAACGGCACACATCATTTAGCTCAGACCATTTCATTTGGCATTGCACTTAAAAAAAAAAAAAGAAAAAGTTTCAACATGACATTTAGTTTCAAAAGTAAATATAAAATGTTCCCTATGTTTAGTTCTGGGACAAAAGAAAAAATATTCAACTTGAACTCACCTCTCCCCGTCCTTCCTGCCAGCAGTGGGAAGAACTGAGAGAGTGAGCAGCTTTACTGAAGCTTGATTTTCCATTTGAAGGGAAGTGGTGCCTGCTGGGGTGTGTAAGTGACTCAACTCTGAGGCCTTCCTACTCTAAGGAAGTCAGTTTATTTTCTGGACAAGATAAATCAGATTTGAGATAATCTGTATGTTTCTGTGACAGTATCAAAGGCAGCCAATCAAGCTAGTAATGGCAGCGTTATTACAAGGCATCTGATTCTCATCAATCACTAGAAAGATAATTAACTAAGAAGTCCGTTGGCTTCTTCTAAATCCATGCCTAGATTACCGGTGTCAAGTGCAAGGAAGGCGTATACATGCTAATGCAGTCTCACCGTCTACCTTAGAAAGAGGAGATGAAATCTTGGTTGATTATTTTATGATACTCTGGTGATGATCCAGAACTATATTCAACCTGTCTTTCCTGAGTTGCTGATGATCACTACTGGCCAGGAGTTTGATAGTTGTCCTTAGGACTCCTGTAGAAAGAAATTACATAGGTCTAGTGGAAAAGGTGCTAAACTTTTTTTCTTAGCTCTCCTTGAATGTTCATGTGGTAACCTGGAAGTAGCATGAATAGAAATGAACTAAAAATGTCCTAGCTTTGTTCCATTTGAGGGCTTGCATAGTTTCAGGTGCTGTTTTGGACAGAGTACTTTTCATTCTGCTTGCTGGTTTGTTTTGTTGGTTTGTTTTTTTTTTTTTTTTTTTTTGAACTTGGAAGAATGTTTCTTATGAAATTCATTGGAGCAAAGTGAATTTTTCACCTTTAAGCTTCACCTGATCATGCTGTGTATGTTTGTCCATGTAGTTATGTGATGACTCCTTCCTGGGAATTAGGAGGGGAAAAAATGAACCTTTAAAGACAGAAAATTATTTCTCTTGAGGTAAATTGCTGGTCACCAAAGATGATGATTTTATTTGAAATAGGTAAAGCTAGATTGGAAAAATCATTAAAATCATATTGTAAACCTAATAAGACTGCAGTAATATAGGGATAAATTGGAAGAATTTAGAGGACAAAAGTTATCTATATTGGTAATGCCAAGCATTTTTTGATAGGTATTAACGTGATTAAAATAGAGGTATTGCTATTTCGGTTTCAGAAAGGGGAAACGAGTGGGCAGATGCTGGATGACTTGTTGAAGTTTACTATCTGCATTCCTGTCAAGGCAAGCCTCCTAGTAATATTAAAACATAATACTACCTCAGGGAGTTAAAGAAGAGCTAAGCTTTCTCACTTAAAAAAAAATATTATCTTAACCTATAAATGCAAACTGACCATACGTGTTTGAAAGCATTATATGGAATGTCATACAAACCTCCGTGTTCTGCATTAGGAGCAAGACAAATACTTGATCATAGTGTTCCTCCTGCATTCTCTTCTCCCCCGAAAGCACTGAAATATTGCTGGAACATCCAAGGGTCTTCAGCAAAGTCCTGCCTATCCTTCATGATAAGGGATGTCCATGTGAAACTAATCTAGGATATGTAGTACTTATGCATTTAGCGCTGCAGAAATTGGGCTGTGAGTCAAAATGTTGATGACCTACCATGCACTGAAATGAGACTGATGATGCATAAAGTGGTGAAATGTTTATTTCAATACTTAGCTGATGATGCACTATTTATTTTAAGACTATTGAAATATGTAGTTGTAATAAGGTTTTGAAAAGCAGTTATGAAATGTCCTGATAGTAAATCTGCCACATCTAAAAATGAATCTGAACTCTGGAAGCAAATACTGCTGTATTCTGTTTTTTCAATATCTCAAGTTCTGTATTGCTGTGGCTTAGACATACATGTCGCTACATTCAGGCACGTATCTAATTTCATAGAATATTCCATTATGAAGCATCCTGTTTTGGACTGAAAGATGTAACCTGTTGCAAAGCTCTGTTTGGATAGGGATTTTAGACATAGACCTCGAAAAGTCACTGTTCAGCAGTTAATTCTGACTTACTTATTCCTTTACAGAAGGCATATTCACCCCAAGAAGATTAGTGTGTGGATTTATGAATAAGCATTCCAAATTTTTCTTGCCAGCATCCTCATGTTAGTGTTGCCTCTTCCATTTAAACTGCAGGCCTGATTTTTTTTTTTTTTTTCCCTTTCCCTCCTCCAGAGATAAATTCCTTTAAATTACATAGCATTTCTTTGCAGGAAAACAAAATTAAGGACACTTTCTTGGAAGACATTGGTTTTATAAGCTCTGGGTCTGTGACTAAGAGACTTACCTTTTCATAGTTTCTCTAGGACTCCACAGATATGTTAGGGATGTACTGACACTGAGTCCATAAGGAGCAGAGCTGGTTTTGGATATGCTTTATGGCTAGGAATAATTCGTTGAGAATATAACATACTTTTATTCTACTTCTAATAAAAATATATCAGTTGCCCTCTTTTTTTTTTTTTTTTTTTTTTTTTTTTGGTGAGGAAAGCTTTCACATTGTCTTCTGAAGATGTTTTTTTGTGTGGTTTGGGGTTTTCTGTTGTTGTTTTGGTTCAGTTTTTCCTGCCAGCTTTATAAAATGATATTGCAAATGCATTTAGAAATTCTCTTATGTGCTTTGTGAACTGCTTCACAGCTTCACTGTGGCCAAACACTGGTGGACCATAAGTCTACTTACTGCAACTAGATCCAAGAGCCATATAAAAGGTTCTTTGTTTTGTAGGATCTGTTTGACCGCTGTTACAGAATATGCACTTCAGTATTTGTTGACGAATTTGTGTTGCTGCCTAAAGCACCTAACAACACAAAGTATTTTACGTGTTAAACTATGCATCTTAAATGAGAGATCTATTTCAGGGAACTGGTTGAGTGATCTTGTTTCCTTCTCTCATTTGGTTACTTGGTATGCCACATTGTCTGAAGGTATGAACAGAAGCAAATGTCTTCCTATGCAACTGTGATTTAAACTTGTGAAAATAAAGTGTGAGCGATGGCCACATTAGTACTGGTTTCAGGATGACTTTTCTTTTTTTTAACTGTTACAATTTGAGAAGATGTTAAGGCTCTTTACTATGATCACTCATAGTTTTTAAAAAAGCTACTTATTTTTCACTTCTTAGGATTGCAAGTGCTTTAATTATTTTTTCGTTCACCTTGGATGTTTGATACGCAGTTGCTATTGCTTACACTAAAAGAACAGAAGGATTTGACTTGTGTATTAAAGGTCATCAAGTTATAGATGCCCATAATGAAACTGTCTTTGGGGATGATTAAAGATGCCACACTATAGTGGCTGTCAGCATTGCTTGGGCTGCTAGATCCCTGCATCCTTTCTGTTTAAAGCAACTGATGAAAGGGAAAATTTGCAGTAAAGTCACGTTTTTCAAGCCGAGAGGTCTAAGGGATGGCAGGTTCCAAAGTGTAACGTGAAGGGGCTGAAGGAAAAGGATGTGTGGGAAGGAAGTGTCTTAACCAGATGGCTTTGCTTTACTGTTTTTGGGAGCCCTTGAAAGGAGTGAGGGAGAGATCAAGGCAGCAAGTTTCTGTCTGAGCAGTTTAGCCAAAGGGAGCTTCTCTGCATGCTCTTCACCTTGCTGGTTCAGCTTGACTAGGCTCAAGGTATATCCTGTAAATAAACTCTCTTGTATTTTCTTCATTTTCCTGACATGCTGTTGTTGAATTGGACATTCTGTATGGTACTAAAGGGGATCCTCTTTCTGGAAACGTACAAGCTGGTATTTATCTTTCCATTCAGATCAGTTAAAAAAACCCCAACTTTTGTAATTGCTTAATTGCAGGGCTCTTGTTCATTACAAGTTCCAAGCAATGGAAACTGCCCAGTATTTGGCTCATTGATGCCTGTGTGCCCCTTGGTGACCTTTAGAACAATTTAATTTGGGTCATTTTAGACCCAAAATACCACTAGAGTTCTGTCTCTCCAGGCTAAGCATGGATAGTATTGTCCTCTGAGGCTCCATGTAGGGAACTCTGAGTCTTTTTAAAGATAAAGCATATGGGGATTCTAGGCTACTGCAAAAGCACAAAGCAAAGTATAGGAATGAAAAAATGTTGCATAACCTGTAACATTGCTCTAACAAACATGCCAGTAGTTACTACTGAAATACTCTGTGGTAAATGATATAAGAGCAGGCTTTAATCTAACAAAAAAGAGGGAGGGAAAAAGAAAAAGATAATATTAGGAAGCATAAGCTGAATCATGACTATATGTTCTCCAAAGAGGTGAAAACAACATCTATTTGTGCTTCCACTTAAGGTGGGTTTTGACATGAATGTACATTGTTTATTTATTTGCTTCATCCAGAGATAACCACCATTCATTTAAATGAGTTTGAACAAACTTTAAGTAGTGGCATTTAAGTAAATTACAGACAATGTTTTTCAACTTTCATGTTGGAATTATTTGTACCACCGGAAAGCATTTTAGTTCCTCAGCTCTGGATATTACTCATTGTTCTCGGCTTGCTACTGCGTCGCATTTCATAAACTAGGTGAGGTTGCTGTGATTCCTCCTGGCATGGTTTACTGAGTTGCCCTATCTCCTGCTAAAATTGTCTGCCATTAGCTTAAGACTGTCTGAGTTTTATAGGAATATCTCACTGACAGTGAATTGTCTAGAAAAACAATGTTTTCCTCCATAAGGCATCTGTAGGACACAAATGGAAACTTCTCCAAATCCACCCCAAAAGCTGCAGACCATTTGCACTTAATCTTGATCTTTGGCCAAATTCCATTGACTTCTGTAAAGTTCATCTCTGGGAGAAAGAACACCAGTTTGCTTTTTAGGTACATCACTGAAAAGATTGATATTGGAATTTTTTGGATGCCTTTTCATGAGAGGGGTAATATTTTTTTACCTTATTGTTTTTGTTCTTGACAGCCTTTCTTACACTGCCTGACTCCAGGCTGTAAGCAGCATGTGCTGCTCTTTGTGTATCAAAAATGCAAATGCAAAATTACTGTCAAAACTTTTTAGTTTCCCTCAAATATTTATATCACCCTGTCTTAACACTGAGAGCTGTGTTAAGCTTAACACAGTGACCTCATTTTTGGCAAAAAAGCAGCGTTTTCTACCATTTATCTAAACTCCATGAGGGAAGTGAATCCTGTATTCTGGGATGGAAGGCATTATAATCCTGTTGGTTCAGACATCAGGCTGCTTTGTTGTAGTGCTGTAGAGAAATAGCAAAGGTGACAGCTCCTGTCCTGGGCAGCCTATGCTTCCAGTTATCTGACAGGCAATGATAGAGGAACACAATAAAGAACTGTGGCAAGGCAGGAGTGGAAGACTGAGGCGATATCAGAGAATGCAGTCTGGGTAAAAGCAGTTGGAAGTGGAAGCAGAAATCTTATGTTGATATCCCTGGGAAACTGCTGAACTATAAATTGTCCCTGACAGTGCTTAGCTATTTCTTCATGTGTGTGCTTGCCCTATGAGCAGCTTAGTGTTCACGGTTCCTGTTGGAGTCGCTAGTCCTAATTGGACCTTTAGCCAGAGACATAACCCCCTCCAACTTTATGCTGATATGAATACACTGTGACCTATTTTAAAAAAATCAATCACAATTTCATTAATTGCACTAAACCCAGCAGTTTCTGCTCAAACGGAAATTAAGCTCTTGTATATTGGGCCATTTGATGACTTAATTATGTATAAAAGTCATACATCTGATACATTCCAGTATTAACCTTCATAATGAGACTGCTTTATTTTAATGGTTAATATGTAACAAAAATGCATCTTTTAGGTACTGACAAGCGTAATGCAGATACATCCTATTCTAACTCTGTGCTTTAAGAAAGAATTTTTTTGCCTGTGTTTTTATTTTTTTTTTTTTTTTTTTGAGAAAAAGAGGAGTTGCCATTTTGCCTGTAGTAGTTTTGTATCTCTTCGAGCTTTCCTCATGAGACACCTTCTCTTGTGGAGATCAAAGGACAAAATCACTTCTATCACATTTGTGGATCATTGCAATGTATAATTTTGTGTGCGTTATGCCATTTGAATGACTGATCAAAATCAATTACATGAAAGTTTAAATTGCTTTTTACATAGATTAGAATAAGAAGACAGGAGATACATTATTCAGGATATATATCCAACCCGCTTCTTGATGTTTAATGGCTCAAGTTCTCATAACCAAAGGCTTTGGTATTATGTGTTGTAGCACTGTCAACACTGCTTAACTGCAGCTCCTGAAGCCAGAAATCTTATACATTTGAAAGAAACCAGATGTAGTTTTTTAAACCCCATGTTTCATTGTCCTATAAATTGAGATTATAGAATGAATAATTAGCACTCAGCAAGAATAACATTCCTTCTCTGTTAACCACTTTATTAATCATAAACAAGCAGCTACTACCTTTTTTGCCTCTTGTTGGTAGTTCTGTTTGTAATATACATGGTGTTATCATCATAAGAATGTGCTCATCTGTGAGTTGACATCTCAAGTTAGACACCAAGAACACAAGTGGCACCCACTTCTTTTTTCTTCTGCTAAACATATTCCTATAATGTGCATATACAGGCATTATGATTATACCATAGTTTACAATAAGGATGTGTTTCAAATGGTTGAAAATCAGATTTTCTTTTCTTAGAAGAGAGGGTGGTAACTGGCAATTAGGTTTAACATAAGTCTTAGTTGAAAGGAGGTGAAAGAAATTGCTTTTAAAATAATAATAATGCCAGGTAGACACAGATTGCTTATGGATGGTGTAACCAGCTGTGCAGGAGAAATGTCAAAAGATAGTTATGGGAGCATTTGAAATGTAGAAAAATCAATCTGAAAGGCTATTACATAAAACCTGTAAATTTTATTATGGTGTTACCTTAAGACTATTATCCTGTATCCTGTCACTGTGAGATTCTTTCTGTTGTAAAGGTACTCTACCTTCTCTCATATAACTCCCTTAATGTTATTTATTGTCTTTGTAGCAGGAAAGCAATGTGCTGCTTTTATTCATGTAAGAAGTAATGAACTCAACCATCTCGTTAAAATAAAATAGATCAGCAAATCAATGTGTGCTTTGGAACAGAGAAAGTATTAAAAAGAACCCTTATTATTTGGTACATCTCTTTTGTTTTCGTATCCAAAGTCCTGTCAGCTTATTTAAGGCTTTGATGATGGTACAGCTGTGTAAAGGTTTTGGTTTTGCATCAGCAGTTTCTAGTGGTTCCTTAACAAGGAGTTGCATCTCCCCAGATAACAGGTCATCTGAGACTTCCTCAGCTCTGAAGAAGGAGAATGGTTCCTACCAGCATTTGCTTTGGTTTGTGGCATTCTGGGCTTGATTTTTGCACATAAAAAGTGGTACTTATTTTGGATCTTGCTGCATTTTTATTCCAGAAAATACTTATTTTTGAAAGGAAAATTTCTTGCAAACATACAAAGGGCACCTTTGTTCTTTTGTGAATTGTTTGCTCTGTTTGTCAGCAGATAATGTCATGAAAGGAATAAAACTGCCTCTTTGTCTTAAAATAACAAGTGAAACCAGTAGCCTGATAATAGTTTCATTAATAGCTATTTGTCTATTAGTCAAAATGCATAAAGAATGATTTCAGAACTGAGATTTGGACCTGTGGCCAAGAATGGCTGTTTATGGGTGGAACTTGAGCTTCCACTACAGTTTTTGTGGTGCAGCCGCTCTGCTGCAACAAGCTGGCCCTGAGAGCTGTATTGGCTTCTCTGGATCCCACTATGGAGCCAGGGGTTGTGCTGCGGCTGTGAAGGAGGACTGCAATAGTCCAACCAGGGGGGTGGTGGAAAGGAAATTAGCCCAAAGCTCAGGCTTGAAGCTATCGCTGGGTTGTGCCCACAGATTCAGTACTTACATAGTTAACCAGTTTGTTTCCCTTATCTATGAGGGTGATCATTAAATCATAAACAAGGTATTGATTTTTATGTTTCTGTTGTCTTTTTTAGAGCAATGTGATACAGAAGGCTGGATTCTGTTCTAACTTAAACATCACCATCAAAGTACTAGAGGTAGTCACACTTTTTGCAAGAAAATTCTTGATAAACTTTTCACTGGTGGGAAAATGAAGAAGAAATGGAGAGGTAAAAATCTGGGTGACTGCTAAAAGAAATTTCATGCATTTCAAACTGGCCAAGATTTTCTGGCTTTTTTGTGAGCTAGAGAACAAGAAATAAGACAGTAGAAAGGTCAAGAAACAGGGCCTACCACCCCAGTGTTAGGAAACTTCTCTTGACTCAAGTTTGAGGTCAGACCTGCTGCTGGTTGTTTGGCTTTGTTTCCTTGCCTATATTTTATTGCCTCTTGAAATCTGAAACGGTATACTCAGCAGTTGCCTGTGTTGCTCACAAGTGTGGTTTATGCACTACATATAAGCTAGTGCTGGCTGTGTCCTTGTGTTAAAGGGGAGCTGGGTCTTCCTTTAAATCCTGTCTATATAGAATGAATCCAAAGCCATTCTTTTTTGTGTGAGCTAGAAAGCTTGTTCTTCTTGTGAGCTGATTTGGCTATCTGTTGCTGTATTAATTTAGTGATCTGATCCTTTGAACCTATTGATTCAACTGTAACGGTTCACTCAATTTTGTTCATTGCATTATTCCATCTTAAATTAGCTTAGTAAAACTGTGTAGTGAATCAGCTTAGTACAACTATGGTTGTTCAAATGTGTTGGGTTTTTTTCTTGTTCAGCTTTTAAATGAAATCCATAAATGCACAGATTTATTCCGTTACATTGCAGCAAGATGAGCTCGAGGTTACAGAAACAGATGACAAATGCGCTTCCCTCTTGGTTTCGTTTCCCCACCAGTGTTCAAAAGTCCCTTTTAGTCTCGGACAGTATCCTGAATCTGTTTCCCCTCTGTAAGCAATATAAGGTTTGATTGTGTGCTAATGGAAAATCGTTTGAGCTGATATGTTGCCACCTTCATTAACAGAAGTGTTTTCATCCTGTGCACAAAAAAATCACGATTCACTCCTAACTGCACATAGCGAGAACTGCTCCAGCATTTAGAAGTCTAACTAAAAGAAATCATTCCTTGTGTTTTTAAAATGCATCCTCTCAGGCCACATTGGCCAAAGCACAATAAAATATAGTGGCAACCACTGATGGAATTGAACAGACAGGCTACTGCTACTGGAAGTGAGAGAAACTGTGGATTTGTGCCTGTGGATCTGGCTAGCAGGTGTGATGCAGGAACCACTCACACAGCTTAAAGCTGGTAGGGAGCAGGGCAGCTTGCATTTACCATCTCTTTAACAGTTAGGCAAATTTCTAGGAGTGTTCTCCAGCTAGAGGCAGTTGGCCCTATGCTTGGTCTATGCAACCGAGGGTATGTATCTACATAATGGAAACTTCTGATCTTGTGACTTTTACTAGTAATAACCTAGATAAATGAGTGCATGACCAGATAATGATCTGTGTCTTTGAAGAACCTGATAGATTTTATTTTTGCTCATGCAGTTTTATTATCAGGCAATGATGTGGGTGTGTGGCCGAAAAGAAAAGGAACAATATTGCTGACAGAGAGCTTCAGCTTCTGTGGCCAGTAATGCCACTGCTGAAAACAACACTGAGCCCAGATTATAACACAAAGTTACTCTTCCCAGATTATTGTACAGAATCCATGCATCTTTATCCACTTTCACTTTGAACAGAAAAATTATTTACTAACATATATTCAGCATTGCCAAAAATTCGTGGAACTGACTGTCTCAGGCACACTGAAGTAAAAAGAATAACATCCATGGGAAAAAAAAAATAAATCTGTGCAATCAAATACTGTACCTAATAATTACATATGTTTGTCAGGTTTTAAGAAAACAAAGTTGTGAGGTTTGTTTTCTTAAATGGATGAGAGGATAGAACTGTGAATTGATAAAGTGTACTAAGAACCATGGTTTTGCAGGGATATGTCTTGTTATAATTGTTCCTTGCTGTAATAGCATTTCTCTTCCACGTCAAATTAGAGGGAGGTAGAAGTTCACTAAAAGGTGTCTGTAATGTATTTATTAATAGGCTTGTTTTATGTGTGTAGTGCAAAGGTGGTTGGTAGCTAGTTTGCAGTAAAAGGAACTTTGGTGATTTCAAAAGAAATACAGCCAGGTGGCAACAGAGCAATGGGACAAATTTGAGTGGCTGAAGCAAAACCATCTAGCAGCTCTCCATAGTGTAATAGTGCTGAGAGAAATTGTGTTCTCCTAGGTGAAGTAAGTCTATGAGCATGCATGGCAGTGAAATGAGGGACCTGTGGGGAAGTGACAATTCCACTGTGGTGATCCTAGGCCAATTTGCTTTACTGCTTTTATTGTATGGAAATTTTGGTTTTGCCCCATGCTGGGGAGAGAGCAGATCACTCTTTTGTGTGGACTGTTCCTGAATAAAGTGTAGGAAGTTTTCAAAGTTCTGGAGGACTATTGCACTTGCTGCTGGTTCTCCTGTGGCTTTCTGTAAACGCTGTTAATTCAGTTGACATAGATGAAGGAGGTAGAGCAGCTATGGCTTTTATTCATCATAGGGCTGATTTGCACTTAATCAGGGGGAAATCCATGAATGCAGATTGAAAAGAGAAACTTGAAGTAAAAAATAGGGCTTAAAGGTAGTAAGTGTGCTATGTCACTTATCTCTCCTAAATGCATTTTATTTGGTAAATTATAGGAACTATGTCGAGGGGTTGACTAATGGATGCATCTTCAGTTAGTGTTTCTACTGGATTTCTCTGGACCCTGACTGTAAGTCTGGCTCTTGAGAGGGAAATCTGTCTTACTTAATAAGCCTGAGTCAGGTGGTAGAATCAAAACTCTCTAACAAGCCAGTGAGGAAAGTAAAATACAGTTTGTCCATAATGGTAAGTCCATCAAATGCAGAAGTGACTAATAACAATTTAGAGGTAATGCTCCAACCAGGGCTCAGAAATGAAATCTTGCTTTATTGTAACATGTGCCATAAAGGTCACTGTGTACTTCACGATTTCACATTTCTGGTGTTTGTAAGTCCTGAGAATGAAACAAAGAGTTTGTGGTAAGAAGGATGAAGACTGACAATTCTTGTTTTTCCTCCAGCTACTGTGTGAGGAAAAGGGTATATTGCTACTTGTGTAACAGGCTCTGTGGATCTGCAGATAGACCAGCACAGGTTAAGGCACTGGTGCACTCAGCAGCCTTTGCAGCAGGAAGAAGCCAGACATACATACAGAAAAGTATGGTCTTTGTGCATTATTGCAAGAAACCCACTTTGCATATTGGCATGAAGCTGGTAAAGCAGTAAGATGACTAGGAGATGTTAACCAACTTGGGAGCCATTGAGGATATGAGAACTAAAGCACAATCTAAGGAGAAATCTTGGAGAGGTATTTAAAAGTTAATTTTGAAATGGAGTAAGCAGCACCCCAGGGAAACTGGTCAAGCAACGATGTGGCAATAAATCTGTAGGACTGCTTGGGAGTATAAAAACTCTGTAATGATTTTATACTCTCGAGTATGTAATTTAAAATGTAGGTGCAAGGGTATGCTTTGGGTTTGAGGTTGTTTTTTACTTTTTTTCTCCTGCTCCTTCCCTCCGATGAATTATATGTAAAGGACTCTTCCAAGAGTGGTTTAGTTTACTTGTTTGTAGACTCTTGCATGACTCAGAGCAGTATGTGAAGAATCTGCCTGTGTTTTCAGGGAACAGAAATCCCTACCTAAATGTGCTCTAAAAGGTCAAATTCGATTTAATAAATTTATCTCTCAGGCAAACAAGCATCTTTCTTAGCTGGGGGGGGGGGGGGAATAAAAGGTTTTGCATTAAAAAACATAAAAAAAATCTGAAGTATATTATAGTTGTGTAAGTTTGAAGTGCTAAAAGCTCATGTTACTGAAATTGTGCTGGTGTAAATCCTCAGTACATGCTGAAGTCAGTAGAATTACAAGTAATTCTATTACATAGTCTCTGTAAAGAAAGGAGAGCTGCTGGGAAATGCAATTCAAATATGGTCTTAAAGTACTTGTCTAAGGGCTATATCCTGCCAGCATTTTAAAAATAAGAGTTGTAATCAATACCATTGCTTAAAAATCAATGGTGCCTGCTATAGTCATGTGTGATAATACAGCATTGCAGCAAACAAGGCTATTTCAGCTGGATAGTATATAGCTGTGGTATTGCTGTGTAATGCAGCACAGTTTAGACTGGGAGCATGACAGAGTGTATTTAGTGGTATTATGAAGATATCAGCTTTAGAAATTGTTGGTAAGTGAAGTTTCATGAGTGTTCTGTGACAGCAACTGTGCCTCATGGGATACTGGATGCTTGAAGAGGCACCTGTTTTTTATACTCCCTGCCCTTTGCATAAAACTTTTACTGCAATATCTCTGAGTTGCCAGAAGACATGGGGAAAAAAAAACCAAAACAAAACAAAGAAAAATGTTTGGGCCACTTCTTATTTTTTCTCTCAGAACCAATGAGTCAGGTATGTAGAGTAATAGTTTTAACTTAATTTCTAATAGAAATCAGTAAAAGGAGATCATTGTTTTCAGTGCTTTTGGGTATTATGTACCATGAACTGAAGTGTTTTGGAGCTCTTAAACTAATTTGTATTTTTTCCGTGGCTTAAACGTATATATTATGGCAATAACACCCACACAGTGCTGTATGGAATGTTACAAAGCTGTGTGGTCCTGGGTTGGCTACTTCCATTGGCCACACTATAAAGACTACCAAAATGTATCTATGATATACACTTATGTTTTTAACAGGCTGTATAAATAGGAAGGGAGAGGTGGTGAAGGGATGAGACAATACTAAGATGTGGCTTTAGTGACTTAAACTACTGGGAAGCTTGTAAATTCCTGGGTGTGTTTGTAGGCACGAGTATTCATGGAAATAGCTACTTTTCAGGGAGCAGCATGAAATGCCCACAGAAAATCAACTTGAGATGAACTTCTTTACACAGGGAAACCTAGGTTAAAAGTGTTTGTGTTCATACACACAAATACCCTTTGCAGCCTCGAAGTAGGAAAGAAGATATGGGTCCTTCTTTTTCCTTTCTCTCCCCCTTTCTCACCAGGCCATATGGGAATATTTCAAGGTGGCTTTATTTTTTCTCTGTTTCTCAAGAGGAGTATATCCTACCCCGCTCCTTCCCTAACACCTAGTCATCAAGACACTCCTTTCTCAGGTGGAGACCTAGTTTAGGTGCGTACTCTAGCAGAATTGAAGTGACTTGAATGTAACTAGGAAATGAGTATAACCAGCTTGTAGTTCTGGGTGGGCTTCTCTGTAGAGGTTTTCCAATCTGTCTCAGTGTAAGGTGGTGTCCCCTGCCACTTCTCTTTCCTTTGTTAAAAAATTGAAAGAAAAGAATCATTTAGACAGCTGAAGTCTTGTCAGTTAGGTCAGCAATGAGCTTGGACACTGAATGTTTACATCCAGACTCAGATACGTGGAATGGACTGGTCCCAAGGACCACATGAAACATTTTCTGTTTGAAATTATAGTAAATATGATTAAAAGATTTCTAGTCTCTGTATGATCTGCAGACTTGAAATTACCTATTTCACCTGCCAAAAATGAACCTACCATATTTCCCCTACAACTTCCAGAGAAGTAGAACAGCTGACTGTGTGCAGCAACTGAGGAAAGGAACTTGGTGTTCTTGTTCACCCTTAAATTGAGAACTGAATACAATGTTCATGCAACAGTCCACTCAATTAGTCATGAAATGAATCGGTGACTGTGATGGGAACGGAGCCCAGGAATCATGGCCCCTCTGCTCCAGTGGCTGGATTGCAGTGCCTTTATAAAAAGATCCCCTTTTTTGATCATGAAATTTAAGATCTAGCGTGGCAATTTACCATAAAGGCTTGATTTTTCTTTTCTTTTTTTTTTTATTTTTTTCCCCCTTTTAAAGAGAAAAATACAATAAGCAAGGGCATTGTTAGGATAAATTTTGAAGTCAGACACACAGTGAGAGTCAAGTTTCTGTTACAAAATCTTCATTTCATCCCTTCCTGGAAACAGGAGAATGAATTATGAACTCCATGACTGGCAACCTTTTCCTGAAGAGAACACAGATCCTTGGGAGAATACATTGTCTTGCTCTTTGTGTGTGATTGCCATTAATGCCAACAGAATTATTGAAAAGGCAGATACGCTCTTGTTTGTACAAATGGCTGCCATGTAGATGTTGCAAAAACAGGCTGGGGGATAAAAATCCCAACCACCCCACAACAAACACGCCCCAAAAGCCCCCCAAACAAACCAAACCCCACAGCAAAACCAACTCTGTGACACAGCACTGCAAGTCTAGAGAGACCTTGCCAGTTGGGAGAAGTGGCCTATTGTGACAGACATTAAATATAATACAGTTTAGAATGGACTGTTGAGAAAGATCACCTTTTCTTAAAGGTAAAATTACTTTCCATGTAGAGTGCTTTCTATTGTAAGGCTTTAAAGGATTCTGCACACACAAACTGCATCATTATTTAGTGATGGCAAAGGACTGAGTTAGTGCAATTGGAAAGATCCCTGTTCTTTGCCTGAGATGCAGCAAAGGGCAGTGTTCAAATTCTTGGCTTGTAGCAAAATCTTTCTGCTTACAGCACTTCTCAGTGGAGTTTGCAGTGAAGTAGGAACAAATACAAGACCAGTTACTGTGTCTTGGCTGCAGGGCAGGACTTTTCAAATGTACGTGTTCAGACTTCTTTGGCTATCTGCTTCACCATTGCAGCAGCATCTACTTTACTGGTTTTATTGCTCTCTAGATGGTTAAAGTGAGAAGGAGTAAGAACATGACTTTTCCAGTCTTCAGCCAACTGAAGTGAACTGCAGGATAACTTCTTGTAACTTGCTATTTCTCTGGGTGATGTACCCCATGCAGTTTCAGCCAATTCTAGCAAAGAAAGGATATAATTCCAATGGTCAAGTGTCGATAAATTTTGTAATAGTGAGACTACTGGGAAATGTGTTTCAGTGAAGTAACTATACAATGTAGGTATCATTCTTGTCTTCTTATCACCTGAGAAAGTGTGAGATAAATCAGTATGTATTTGTGGTGGCTACACAAGTAAAGAGATCTGGGGGTTTTCTTGTTTAGGTTTTTGGCTTTGGATTTGCTTCTCTGTGGGTTGCCTGTGATGGCAAAGGACAGCTGTCCTAGCAGTGACACATCATCTACAAATGGGAGCTCACTGAACAGCTCATGAGACTGGACAGTGTGTACAATGTAGGTGGATCAATAAGAGGTACACAAGATATTTTTTAATAACTTGTAACAATGGAGGCAGTATGATTTCTATTCTCTTGTCTGCCTTAAGAATTGGGAGCAAGAGTTTCCCTGGAGAGGATTTTATCTGTTTGGTGGAGAATCTTGTAAATTCCTTCCCTCCCCTCCTCAGATGAGTGCTGATAAAGTTAGTTCAGAGATTATTTTGATAGGGCTACTATTAAATAATGAAAAATTAATGAACATTCTTATTTGGGGAACTCTCCTCCTTATATATCTCTACTGTAACAAAGATGGCAGTCATACCTATCTTGCTCCTTTTTTTCTTTTTCTTTTGAGTAGGATCCCTGCTCATGAAAACAAGCTTAGGGAATTTAGCCTTTTTCTAGTCAGTGTCCAGTGGATATAATAACAAGGAGCTTGCTTAGCAGTGAAGGAGAAAGAGTTTTTCCTGCAACTGAGTTACACTCACATCCCAAATGGCCATGGCAAATGATTCTTTGGCCACCTGTGTGTTAAAGCTCTCTGTATTGGTGGAGAGCTTTAAAAAAATGCATATTGGTGGTATTAAAATGTTGTGAATAAACAGATTCCTTCTGATTTTTTTTCTGAATCAGTGTTTATTAAATACAAATGCCAAGATAGAGATTAAATTTACCAACACTGATACAGCTTGCCTTGGACTGCATTGAAAGTGCATTTATGGAGCTACAAAAATGTGGGAGGCTGGAAAAGCCTATATAGCCCTTGCCTATTGTAAAGAAAACACCAGTTAAAGAAAAACAGGGTGTTAAAGGGCACGGTTGGAAGACAGGAATAAGGAAATAAATCTGAATCTTATCAAGATGCAACAGATACTGAACTGACGGAATTAAGTAAACCTAAGTATGAATTAAATGAAATCTAGTTTGTGCATATTCTGGTGAATTAAATAAAATAAAATCTGGAAAAAATAGTGCTTTGCCTTCTTTCTGGCATCTTAAAAGGCATGTCAATCCAAATAAAGTGGTGACTGTGGAGAAGTTTCAGATTGTTAGTAGGCACACAACAAATTCCTCAAGAATGTCAACTGTCCCACAAAGAACTCTGTAATTCAGCAGCCTCTTCTTGCAGAGAGACTAGTCCATTTACTGCTGGAAGATTATCATGCTATGCTATCAACTGTGAAAAGAGAAATGAAGGTTTCAATAAGCTAAAGGAAGCTTCAGTAAAGCAACTGAAACCTCAGGCTGTCACCACAGGAAAATGACAATCAAATGACTTTTTAAACATAAATATCCATAAAGTTAGGAATGCAGTGTAGGTCTGAGGTTTTGCATTCCTATTTCCAAAGAGAAGCAGAGCTGTTAAATTTCTCTTTCTAAAATGCAATGAAATTCGATTTTGTGTGTGTGTTAACTGCACACATCTTGGCTATTGGGGAAGGAGGGAGAGTGTCACTGTGTTACTAAGTTGTGTATTTGAATCTTTTTGATAATTTTTTTATTTTCATTCTTCCAACTCCATAAATTGAGCACTTAGCACTGAGCACCTTGGAGATATTTCCTGCATCTTTATACCTGCATAAGTGATACAGAGGAGGGGTTCCATTCACTTTCATAGGGAACAATAGTTACTGTTAAATGTACACACAGCGATATATGCACACATATTGTTGGGGCTAGCTCTTACTAAAGCTAGGTGTAAATCCATGGGCCTTTTGGATTTGGGCTGTCAGGGGAACCAAAGAATCATCCTCCCCATCCCCTTACCACTGCTGGAGATAAAGATTTTTTAAGAAATCATTGGAGGTAGCTTTGGAGAAGACTATTTCCCATATCAAAACTACCCAGTCTGTGAGTCTATTTTTTATCTCTTCTCCTTCCCAAACAAGAGCCATGATTTTCTTTCACATGATTTGCTTCTCACGTTGTTTTAAGCACCTACCATTGTCCCAGTTTTATGTGGGGAAGCCTCAACATGGCTATTGTAAATGGGTGAGATGAGGAGACGCAGAAATGATGAATCTTGGAGCACTCTATTGAGTCTGAGCATAAGCTGTGATATGATAAGAGTAAAGATGTTCTGTTCTTGCAGAGCTCCTACTTATGAAGCAGCTTTGTAAATACTCAGTAAACATGAGGGGCTTTACAGATCCAGGCATATCCTGCAACCGTAGCTCTGGTGATGTCTTTCAAAATGTGCCTTGTTCTTCTTGTGGTAGCAGAGAGGGATAGACCCCTGGGCACAATGCTGTTAGTGTGATGCTGCACAAGCCTTTCAGTTCACTTTTCTAGGATATTCTATGGTTTTAATTACAATGTAGTTTTTGGGCCCTTACTCCAGTCACTCTTTTGTGGTAGCAAAACCCATTTGGTACAGGTTTTATATGATGTTTGTTGTGACAGAAGAAATAGCTCATGGTAGGATAGCTTGAAATTACCAGTGGTTTGCAAAGGTGATAGGGCTGTTAGATATGTGCATAGTATTGCATCTGTTGCCACGGAGTTGAACTTCAAACAGTGACTCTCACTTGAGTTGGGTACCTACCTTGCATACTTCTGATGTCGTTCTTCCATCAGTCCTGTAAATGTCCAGTACCTTGTGTAATGTGTAATGGGTTGTCCCCTACACAATGATGATGGAATATCACTGTGACTTATAATACTCTTAATATGCAAAATGCTGGCAAATGGATTAGCTTTTTAGTGCTGACTGCTACACCTAAACATTATATACCCACCACAATATATACCCGCCACTCTTCCAATGGCAAACAATGAACGGCAGAATTGGAATGAGCTCTCTCATTTATAGTGGCCTTAGAAATGCAACATTGATAGCTGTTTTGGAAGGAAGGAAATACTAATGGAAGCAGTAAGTTGGCGGGTGAAGAGAAATAAAGGATAACACAGATAATGGAAAAGAAAAAGTAATGCAGGTGACTTTAATGAAGTTTAAAACCAGAGACAGTGAAGTTTTGGTGCTGCAACTCTCCATCTTGCAGAGATGCTACTGGAGTTGCAGTTCTTTTTGGTGTGGTAGATCTATTTAAGTCTCATTGTCTTTCGCATGTTACAAAACAAGTTTTATGGATTTAAGACTTCTTTTAGGCCTCTTCCTCATTTGTTGTCCTCTGGCTGTGACAAGCACTTGGGAGCTTGGAATATAGCTGTTTGGATGCTCACATAAATTGCAGGGTCAATAGATGCATATTTCTACAGGTTTCAGGCTAGGATGCCAATGCACATCTCAACCACAAATAAATTTAGTCTCTTTTCCTCAGTGGAAGTCAGAGATTGGTTCTGTGGTAACACTTCCCCCCTCTCTAATTCCCACACATGTACTTGTTACTGACATATATATGACTGTGGTCAATATAGGTGCTTAACTTTTTAAAGAGCCTGTGTAAGTCACTAAGTGCATATTGATTTGAAGCAAATGTAAATTAGAAATATTTTTGACTTGCTAACATAGTCAAATAAGGAACATATCTATTGATCTTTGTCCCAGAAGCCAATTATCTGAATTAAGTGTTTTTATTATATGAAATACAGTGCATAGTATATATCATTCTGCATTGATCAGTGTGAAATTGCATATTTAAGGCAAGCATTGTAAGAGTGGTTAACAAGTGACTTATTTTTTTTAAAGTAAATCCTGGTTTACTTACCCCCCTGCTTTTACCTGTTCAGCAGCTGTGCTGGTAACTGACGAGGAGGCTGTTGATGCATGTGGATCAACACATTCTTATTCTATCTTTTCCATTTTGGCTTCCTTCCCTTTCACTCTGCTCTATCTACACTATGTTCCCTCCCCCTTCTGCCTCCCCAGCGTTGTAGAGCTTACCTGTACTTCTGATTCCTTAGCATTAAGCAGTTTTTGCTACACTGTGCTCTGCACTGAAAGAGTGTTCGCTGTATTAAATAAATACATTGCGGCAATATCTCATGCCAGGAAGCAATGCTAAGGATGTGGATAATTTAGTAGCGCATGTACAGGTGATGGTTATAAAAAGTGTGCTGAATCTACACGCTAGTGACGCTGTACAGACGGGGGCGCGGGTAGGTGGTCCACTGCGGCCGGGTTCCAGGGGCGCCGCCGGCGGGGCTGCTCTCCCCCGCCGAACCGGGGCCCCGGCGCTGCCTCCCGGGGCAGGATGCGGCCGCGGCGCTCCGCTACGAGACTCGCTCTTGCAAGACGGCGACCTCCAGGAATCGCTCTGCCTCTCGCTACCCAAACGCTGACAGTATTTACGCGTATCGCTACAGCGGGCCGTGCCTCAGCCCCGCAGCAACTTAATAATCTTGGTAACATCCTGCTCTCGACTCATTTTCTTGGCAGTAGTTTTAATTACGTTTCGGGCTCCTGAATGAATTTGTTTTCTCTGGATCCTTGGTGTATTGAGACGCTTGTCACGTTTGGGTGCCTGCAATCACTGATGCGTTTGTTTTAGGGGATGAATTAGTCTTCTGAGCCTGAGCATGTCCAATTTCTGAATTAGGTTTCATTGAAAGCTAGAACAAAACAAAACAAGCAGCGGTTTTGCTGTGGCACTTTCTCCCACCCCCTCGTTCCCCGCGGCGGGGTAAAAATCGCGAGTTTCCATTCGGCTCGTCAAAAGCGGATCCTGGCCAGAGCCCGAGCGCGCGGAAGAAGGGGCAGCTCTCTCCTCCACTCCCTCCTCCCC